>CATIWR010089578.1:0-28880 GCA_949677035.1 Omphalea diandra | reverse complement strand
AGGCTGTGGTTGTGAACTTGCTTCCCTCTTGAATTTCTTTGAAATTCGCGGTCGCGACTCAGCCGAGACTTCCACCGCGAATTCATCTGTGTCAATCTGACTTCTTTCTTTTTAAGGATCGCGGCTGAGAATGGCACTGCGATTTTGCCTGTTTGATTTTCAGCATGTCTTAACATGAGTCGCGGTCGCGAATCTTAGGTTGTGGTCGCGATTTACATGTTGCTTTGGAATTCATCAACTTCTTCATTTCTTCTTGAGAGATTGATTCAATTCTGCAAGAACACTTATTTGAAATATTAGTGATGATCAATTTATTTTGTCAAGATCAAAAGAGGTTCTAAACCTAGGATTGATTATCCTAGTTCAACACTAATTAAATTCCTTTTACAAAACAAATTAAATTGCAATTAACTTCTTTTCTTTTCTTTTCTTTTTCTTTTGTGATGTCTTTTTTTAATTTCATGTCTTTTTTCTTTTCTTTCCTTTTTTTTAATTTGAAGCTAAATTACAAAATTGCAACACAACACAAAACAATACAAAAAACATTATTAGGACGAATTGAAAGAGTTTTATTCCAAATGCAAACTTTTGTGACTTTTGAATTTGGATGGCCTTGAAACTAAAAGAAAAACAAGATGAATAAATGAATTTGAATGAAAAAACACGAAGAAATCAAATGGAAATAATGAAGCAAGCTAATTTTCAAAAATTCCTAAATTTTAGGAAATTTTGCAAAGTTCTTAAATTTTAGGGATTTTTTCATGCAAGTAGTTATAACAAAAAATTAAAGATGAAAGAATGATAGTTTATGATAAAATAAACTAATTTGATGAAAGAAATACTAAGAACACAAATTGAATCCATAAATTTTGAAAACCACAAATTTAAACCTTTTGTGATTCTTTTTTTATGATTTTAGATGATGTAAAATGACTTGAAACAGTAATTAATAATGGATAACACTTTAAATAAGGTGAAACAAATGGATGAAAACTTAAAGAAATAAAATTGAGAAGAAGATGAAGTCAAATTGATTCTAAAATAAGAACAAGATGTAAAATAGAAAGAACAAGAACATACAAGATACTTACTTGTTAATTAAAACCTTAAGCTCAGATATGAAATTGATACATGTAAGGGTAATTTGAATTTCATAGCTCTTATGCTTAATTAAATTACCAAGGATCATTTCAATAATCACATGTTAAGGAACTTTAAATCCTAACTAGACCTTTAGAAAACTTATTTCTAGCATCCTAAGTTTTAAAGACTTTAAGGTTTTTAATTCAAAACCTAGATTAGCTAAAGCCAATTTATGACTAGAATTAATTAGTTTGCAAAGTTATTAAGAATCAACTCAACAACCTTACCAAGTTCTTTCAAGAACACAAAAAATAGAACAATCTCATAAATAAAAATTTGCCAAGGAAAAATATTCATCAATTAATTGCTCTAGGCCAGAAGTTATAGGCTTTATATAGCCCTACAATGCTTAAGAAATATGGAGAAAACCCTAAAATCCTATATGAAAGTCAACTACAAGGAGTTTGCCACCTAAAAATATGGTAAATAGTACTTTCCTAATGAGATATAGAAGAAACAAAGACATTTAGTTGGCAACTAGAGGCATTCGTCCATAAGAGAAACTAACTAAAGTTGCTTACAAGCTTAAAACACTACCAAAAGATCCTAAAGATACATGGAAATCAAATTCGGCCAATAAGATATAAGTAGGATGACTTTAAGAGGATAATGTCAGCTAAGCAAATCTTAGACTTTGACCCTGACTTTGACTTATTGATTTTGATTTGATGACTCATGCCTATCCACCAATGTCTTGGCACCACGTGGATTATGTTAGGACATGTTTAGATCTTGTCTTAATTAAAAATTATCCATTTGTAACACCTTATCTATTATGTCTTAATTAAGACAAACTTAACAACCTTATCCATTTTATGTCTTAAAATGACATTTCTTGTCCTAACGAAACCTTGTCTTACAATAATTTATTTTTGGACTTTTTTCTAACTTGTTAGGGACGTCAATCGGATTCCATAATAGGCTTTCATGCTTGGATTGGTCTTTGACTAGGCTTATCAATGATCCAGTAATTTGATCCATTAAATACTCAATACACCAACTTTGGGCTTTAAGCTTCATGCTCTAAATCTTAAGCCCAATGGGCCAATTGAGCTTGTTTACATTAGCGCCTCTTGGTATGCATGACCTTGGGTTAACATTTGCCCACTAGCACCCCTCTAGTTTAGATGGAGCTAGAAAACAACATACAACATAGTAAGTTTTACTAGATTCACCAATATTATAAAATTGACAATTTAATTTTTGTTTTATAGAATTAAACATACTTGATCCATCATCAACATGTTCAAATGGTAACACTTGAGCTCCAGCAAGGACCTTATATAATGTGTAAAGCTCTAGCGTTTAAAGCAAGGATAACATCCATCGATGTTGAGTAAGGGGTTGCCACCCTCTAAAGCCTATCAAAAGTGCATCTTCAGGAAAATAAAATAGTAATAAATAAGAATAAAGCAATTATAAGAGAAATAAGGCTTACCTTAACAACATATTAGTCATCATTCATATGTGAAAACTTGTGACAACATTGATCTAAGTACCTATAGAAATTGGGCTATTGTTGTTGAGCTCGAGTTGAAATGATGAGCCAAGCCGAGATCATCAAGGGCTGGCAGGAGACAAATCTCTATTGTGTCTCTAAGTTAGAGAATAGAGTCTCAATGAGACTATGCAGTAGGAAACAATGAGTAGCATAATCAATCACCTCTTGAGGGCTCACATCAGTCATAAGAGGAGTCAGCCTTTTCAAGCTTAAGTGCTTGATAGTAGTGTTCCCCTTTTTGCTAGGGACATACTCAAGAAACCTACACATATAGGTTGTCTAGAGGACCAGATGATAAATGTCCATGTCAATTTATAGTGTGATCCTTGAAAATTTGATCCCAACCATATTTGTGAAATCCCTAAGAGTGAACGTCAGCTCCCCTATATGCTCTATATAGAAGGTGTGCGGGGGTGTCCATCCACCTCTCTACAAGCAATTATAAGGCAGTCACATCACTATGAGGAGGTTAGTTGGGTAGTGTCAATAAAAATGGGAGGAGCCCTATCTCCTCAAATCGTGAGATCACATGGGGGTAAATGCCTGAACTAGATATTGATAGGCATAATAGCTCTGCTCTTCTTATTAAAGGGGACGTCACCTTAAAAGAAGAATAAGAAAAGAAAATAATTGGAATTGCATAATGTGCCTGAAAATAAGGATAATTGCAGCTAGTAATATGAGAAAAATTAAAACAAGCACTAAAAGAAAGCCTAAATCAAAGCAACAATGAAACCATATCAAAAGTATTCGTAACATGCATAAATCAATTAATTAGCAAATTCATTGTAATTATGCACATAAGAATAAGAAAAATATGAAGTAAATCATAAGAATGTGGAAAATCACAATAATGCACAAAATTCAAGACAAACATTAAAAAATGAAATAACTTGATCTAAAAGCAAACAATTGAATTTCAAAAGTTTAAGGTATGCATATTACATGCAAGTTTATGCATAAAGCTAATTTTTCATGTTTCATATGTAGGCACACATAAAACACAAAATAAACTTAGAAGATATGAGAAATAATGGTTATGCATGAAGTTCTAAACAAATATTATGAAATAAACTCCTAAGGTATGCATAAAAATTAAATTAAACAACTTAAAGCTAATCTCGATTTTTATGAATGTGGGAAATAAAGGGCAATGCTCAAATAATGACAAACATTCTTAGCATAAATGTCACAAACATGAATTCACAAAAATCGAACAAAAATTGTAAAAAATAAAGCAAATTGTAAAGGTTCATAAAGTTTACAAGATCTAACCATAAACAATCTGAAATTTACAAAACTCTCAAAATTGGGTAGGATTTAGCAAAATCTCAACATTCCAAAAATAAATTCACCAAGTATCATATATATGCATCCTAATTTTCTAAAATTATTTTGAAAATTAATTCAATAAATTTTTATGCATAATACAAACATACAAACTATGATGATAAACAGATAAATAATCAATAAATAATTCTAAAAAATCCCACAGATGAGTGTCCTACAAGCTAGTTAATTTTTTAAGGATTAACCTAATGTTCGTATGCAAATCAAGATTTGTGATCGTGCCTAAAATTTGAAAGTGTGGAAGGAAGTAAAAGGAGAAGAAAGAAAATAAAAGAAGATGAAGAACCTACCAAGTTAGAATTTGCACTGGCCAAGTGCAAGTAGAGGTTGTAATGATAGGTGCCCCTTTGTCCATCTCAAGACCCTTTGAGCATGTCTTAGGCAAGGTGCACAAGAGAGGAAACATTGAATTGAAGCCTTGATTATCTATCAAGGTCGCCAACACATCGTATGCAACATCATTCCCCTCAGGAAAATTCATAGGAGCTTCCTGGAAGTCATACATCAAATTGTTAAAATGTGCCATTGCAAATCCAAATCAAGGTACTTAATAAATCTAAGTTTAGAGCATTTAGGAGAGAGAAAATGTGAAAATGGCATAAATGAGTGTTAGGGCTAATTGATTCTCTTATATATCGGGCAGTTGTTTTTATAGATAAGCTCTTATCTATACAAACAACTAAATGATCCTCTGCTTCCTTAAATTACCAGTATCATTTTATACTTTGAATTAAACATTTATACAAAGAAAGGCCTATTTGTACAGACCATTACATAGCTCTAAAAGAGAAAAAAGGAGGAAGAGAAAGAAAAAGTAGAGAACATGGTCCAAATTTACTTAAATGATCAAAATACTTATTACATACAAAAACTCATAATAGAACAAAAGGCATAATTCAAATTCTAGAACACTTATCAAAGTACCAACTTTTCCTGTAGGGCATGTTGGACTAGGTTGGTGAAACCTAAGTCAAAACTCTTTTTTGATCTTGATAATGAAGATTGATATGTTCTTACATCAATTTTAAATGTTGATTTTGTAGATTTTAAGATAAATTTGCATTGAAAGTTTGATGGGAGTCTAAGTTTTAAGCATTGTGAAAGGCATCATAATTTGCGGTAAAAAACCTCTATGAATTTGGGTTAGACAATTTTATGGAGCAAATCATTGATGTGATTTTGCTAAGAAAGAAATGAAGATGAAATAGTCAGATTCGTGATGACCATCGAGTCCAGATTCATGATCTTGAATTTTGGATTTACTTAAAGGGAATCAAGTCCACATCCATAGCATGCCAAGTGTCAAAGAGAGTCGTTAGTATATCAAAATTTGTAGCAGTGAAATATTATTCGAGACCATGACTTGATGGACCAACTTTTCCTTATCAAACAAACATATTCATAGCGACAATTTCGTCTAAGAGAAAAATAAATCGTAACCATGACTTTTGTCTAGCTCGAAGAATATAATGACTATTTTTCTTGGAAGACCAATTATAATGTGCCACATGGACTAGCCGTTATAAATAAATAGGGTTGTCTACCATGATTTTAGTAAATTTAGTATAAGAAGAGAAATTGCAACTGCGAATGGCCAGTCACAATTGTGAAATTTGTCTAATAGGCATTTAATGCCAAAACTACCTAACATACCTTAGAGATTTAGGCATAGTTTATTTATAACATCTCTTTAGTGGTTATTACTTATAAATAGTCCACCAAACATATATGAATGTAAGAGAATAACATTGAATATAGCCAAATTATTGCAATTTTGTTTCTCAACCTTTTAATTCTTATGTGTAAATTGGTATTGTTAGGTGTGAACATTAAACACCATTATTATTGGGTTTGAGAGTTAGCCTACTTATAAAACTCTTGTATAGGTTAAGTGTGAGCCTTTGCTAAAACACTTGAGAGGTTTTTGTGTGAGACTTGAAACATAAGTTGAAAGGCTGTGTGCGTGCCATAAAACACAAAGTGTAAAAGTTTGGTGTGAACTTGGAAACACCATTAAGTGTTAGTGAAATACCTAATTATAAAGAATTGGGGAGTGAATATAAGGTTTGTTAACACTCAAACCATTGGAAAATCTTGTGTCTTTATCTTTTCTCCTACTTATTCTATTTTCATCTTTCAATATGTTCCCTCCAAATTTTGAAATTTCCCACCAATTCAACCCTTCTTCTTGGTGCTTAAGGGCCAACAAGTGGTATTAAATTAGGGTCTCATTAAAACCCTTAATTGCATGAGAAAAGAAAAATGGAACAAGAAGGAATCCACACCTATCTCAAACCATATTTCAATAGATTTGACTATACACATTGGAAGTATAGAATGTTGATATATTTGAACAACGATATGGCAAATTTTTAGGATATAGCTACAAAAGATTGGAAGCCTCTTACCAATGTGGATGATGTAAGTGAATAATTAATCCCAAGGGAGGAATGGGTGGAAGCTTATAGAAGATAAATGGAAGGAACAAAAGGCCCATGGCAATTCTTCTTAGCGCCTTGTCAAATAAGGAGATATGAAGAGTACAACCTTGCCTTACTATCCAAGGAATTTGGAAGGAGTTGGAGAATTACCATAAAGGTGTAACCTTGGTGAAGCCTAGCCAATTAGAGATGTATATGACCAAATAAAATCTATTCATGATTAAAGACAATGAAAGCATCACTGATATGATGAATAGACTCTTATGTATCATGAATATGAAGAAATTTGGAAGAATACTTAGCAATCATGAAGTAAACACCAAAATACTCAAATCTTTACCTCTTGAAAAGTTTAATGCAAGGATGCACACTATCTAAAAGTCAAATCTAGAAATTGGAAAAGTGCCAACACATGTCTTTATAGGCAAGCTTCTTACTCATGAGCTAGCCTTGATAAAAGATGAAGAAATGAAGAAGGTGAGAGGGTAAGGGGACACAAATGGTAAAATAAAAAGAAGACCCTGGCCCTTCAATCCTCAGCCAAAGAAAAGAAGGTCGAAGTTGTCTTAAGTGATGATGATAGTGAAAAAGAAGAGAAGGAGCTAGCCATGCTTTCTAGAAGGACCAAGGAGCTAATAAGGATAAGAAAGGATGGAAAAACTTTAATAAGGCATCTCTTAACCTCAAGAAAAAGAAGAATAAAGTGACTTGCTATGAGTGTGGCAAGTAAGGTCAAATTAAATATGATTGCCCCAAGTTGAAGAAGAAGAAGAAGAAAGGGGACAAGAAAAAGAAGAAAAGCTTTAACGCCACTTGGGATGACAACTCTAGTGAGATGGATGAAGATAAGGAAGTGGCAAATCTCTACTTTATGGCAGAGGACTCTTCTAATAAGTAAGCTCTTTACTTCACTCTAGTGATAATTATGATGCATATGATGATATAGATGATGAGCTATTTAAAGCTCTTACTTTGAGATGTGACAAGTATAAGTCACAAAAGAAAACTTATAATAAGAAATGCTCAAAATTGGAAAATGAGTTTAACTAATTGAATGAGCTTGTAAGTGAGTTAAGAACTTCAAATGATGAACTCAAAAAGTCCATTGAGAGTCTTACCAAGTCTTCTTCTTCTCTAAACTCTTTGAGAAAAGAAAATGATTCCTTAAAAAGAGATGTAATAGAGCTTAGCAATTTTATTTCTAAGTTTAACAAAGGGAAGAAAGCTTTAGATACATTAATTGTATCTCAAAGACCTCCCTTAGTAAGACATGGTCTAGGCTTTAATGGAGCCTCTTCATCTACACTCCCTCTTAAAACATTCATTAGAGCATCAACCCCTCAAATATCTAGTATTGAATTAATTGGGAGGAAGAGTGCTCCTAGCACTAAGCCATCTATTCCCAAGGGCAAGGGGAAAGCATCTCAAAGCTTAAAGCCTAATTCATCTACACTAAGAAGCATGCTCACCGAAACACATATAAAAAATTCTCTCTACTGCTAATCGTTCATGCATATGTTCACACTCCCATCACCATGGTATGAGAAGGACCATGGTATGAGAAGGCCACCTACTCATACTAAAGTTATGCATAGGAGAATGATTTATAAGTTTAAGCTCTAATGTCACTGTTGTATGAAATTTGGTCACTTAAACATTTCTTGCTATATTAGGAAGGCTCACCTCAAATTTTAGGACACTTAAAGACCTAAACCCCAAGGACCCAAGTATGTTTAGGTATTAAAACCAAGATAATTTATTTTTATTATGTAGGAATGTATGGCAGCCACTAATGATGATAATGATTGGCATGTGGATAGTGGGTACTCAAATCACATGACAGGTAACAAAAAGCTATTTGTAGCCATAAAATAGAAGGAAGGTGGCAATGTCACTTTTGGAAACAATGCTAAGGGTAAGGTACTTGGCATTGGAACAATTGGTAAGAATGGTTGTTCACTTATTGACAATGTTCTTTTAGTAGAAGGTTTACAACATAATTTATGAATGTAAGTCAATTATGTGATAAAAGTAATAAAGTCACCTTTAACCCTATAGAATGTCGGGTTACCACTTTGATGGATAAAAAGGTAATCTTTAATGATGAAAGGAGAGACAATACCTACTTAATTGACTTAAACAATATGGCTAACCAATCCTTCAAGTGTCTTGTGTCTCTTAGCAATAAAGATTGGCTTTCGCATAAAATACTTGGCCATACTAGCATGGAGCTCCTATAAAGCCTATCTAAAAGAGAGCTAGTGGAAGGTTTTCCTAAGCTAAAATTCTCCAAGGACAAGACATCTGAACCTTGCCAAATAGGGAAGCAACATCAAACTTCCTTCAAAGCAAATAATGTTGTAAATATGTCTAGACCTCTTCAACTCAGCCATATGGACTTAATTGGACCTACTAGGAGTCTAGTCTAAGTGGGAAGCATTATGCACTTGTCTTAGTTGATGATTACTCTAGTTTATTTAGGTATTCTTTCTAGCTCATAAGAATGACACTTTTGATGCTTTTAAAAGTTTTACAAAAAAAGTTCAAAATGAAAAAGGTTACTTCATTTCTTCTATATGAAGTGACCACAGAAAGGAATTTCAAAATAAATCTTTTGAAACCTATTGCTTAGAGAATGAGATTCCTCATAATTTGTCTACTTCTAGAACACCATAACAAAGGTGTTGTGGAAAGGAAAAATAGGAGATTAGTATAAATGGCTAGAACTATACTTAATGTGTATTATTTGCCTAATTACTTTTAGGCCAAAGTCATTAATACTTGTTATATTGCTAATCATGTTTTTAAAAGATCCATTCTTAACAAAACTTCTTATGAGCTTTGGAATGGTAGAAAACTTAAGATTTCATACCTTAGAGTCTTTGGGTGCAAATGCTACATTCTAAATAACAAGGATAACTTTGGAAAATTTTCTTCTAAGATAAATGAAAGTATTTTTCTAGGCCACTCCACCTCTAGTAAAGCCTATAAGGCATTCAACAAAATTACTATGGTAGTTGAAGAGTCAACGAACATTGTGTTTGATGAATCTAGTAAACTTGATCTTAGAAAAGTTCTTTTATTGATAATATTATAGGTGACTTTTAGAAATTGGTGTTAGATTCAACTATAAAAGAAATGGTGATTAATGTTGAAGATAACAAGTCATCAAAAGAAGTTAAGGGATTTTAGCCATAATAAGTAGAAAACCTAGCTCAAGATCTTCCCAAGGATTTTAAATTCTCCAAATATCACCCAAAATACCTAATCATTAGTGAGACACCTAAGGAAGTAAGTACTAGATCTCAACTTAATGCATTAGATAATAATCTTGCATTTGTTTCTCAATTTGAGCTCAAATTAATTGATGAGGCTATTGATGATGAAAGTTGAGTAATTGCTATGCAAGAGGAACTTAACCAATTTGAGAGAAATAAAGTTTGGGAACTTGTTCCTAGGTCTACAAAATACCCTATTGTGGGATGGTAATAGGTGTTTAAGAACAAGTTAGATGAGCAAGGTTTCATTACTAGGAACAAAGCTATATTGGTTACAAAGGGTTGCAACCAAGAGGAAGGCATTAATTATGATGAAACCTTTGCCCCTATAGCAAGATTAGAGGCATTAACATTCTCCTAGCATATGCATGTCACATGAATTTTAAACTTTTTCGAATGTATGTTAAAAGTACATTTTTGAATGGTCTCATTGAGGAGGAAGTTTATATTGAACAACCTCTGGGATTTGAATCTTATATTTTTCTAAATCATGTTTTCAAATTAACTAAAGCCTTGTATGGTTTGAAGCAAGCTCCAAGAGCTTAGTATGAAAGGCTTAGTTCATTTCTTTTATAAATTAATTTTGAAAAAGGGAAGGTTGAGATAACTTTATTTATCAAAGGGCACAATAAAAATACACTCATTGTACAAATATATATTGATGACATTATATTTGGTGCTACTAATGAATCTCTTTACGAAGATTTAGCTAAGTGTATGACTAAGGAATTTGAGATGAGCACGATGGGTGAGCTCAAGTTTTTCCTTAGTCTACAAATTAATCAAACCAAAGAGGGCATCTTCATCAACTAAGCTAAGTACATAAAGGATTTATGCAAAAGGTTTGGCATGGATGGATGGAAAATAGCAAAGACACCAAGAAGTGTAACCATCAAGCTAGATAAAGATGAATCGAGTAAGCCTATTGGTGAAAAAAGGAATAGAGGTATGATTAGATCTATACTCTATCTCACTGCTTTTAGACTTGAGGAATAGATGTATGATTAGTTCTCACTCTATCTCATTGCTTTTAGACTTGAAATCATGTTTAGTGTATGCATGTATGCTAGGTTTCAATCTTGTCCTAAAGAATCTCATTTAAATGTTGTTAAAAGGATTCTTAAATAATTACATGGCACATTACATTTAGGATTATGGTATCCTAGGAATTCATCATTTAGTCTTTTTAGGTATTTGAATGCAGATCATGTCAGTAGTTTTTTAGATAGAAAGAGGGCTTCTATAACTTGCCATTTTATAGGAGAAAGTTTAGTTTCTTAGTTTAGTAAAAAGTAAGTTTCGGCTGCTTTACCCACTTTCAAAGCAGAATATGTAGTAGCAGGTTGTTTATTGCACCAAGTTCTTTGGATGAAACAACAACTCAAGGATTATGGCAGGGATGTTGATCACATTCCCATCAAATGTGATAACACAAGTGCAATAAATCTTTCAAAGAATCCCATTCAATATTCTAGGAGCAAGCACATTGCCATTAGACATCATTTTCTTAGAGATAAAGTCCAAAGTGGTAATGTGGTGTTAGATTTTATTGACACCGGTCATCAACTTGAAGACATTTTCACTAAACCCTTTAATGAAGAAAGGATGAACTTCATTAAGAGGGAGCTAGGGATGCTTGATGGAAGCTCCCCATGGTTAAAATTGATCTCACCTTGTATTTGTAATCATGTTTGTCAATTTGATTGATTGAATGATTTATTTGATAATTATGTTTATTGATTACTTTAGATGTATTAATTCTTTATACAATTGTGCTTTTCGATGCCAATTTGCTTGAATTGATCATCAATACATTAAGTTGATAACAACTAGAAAGGCTAATTCTTATTCTTTCTTTGCTTTGCTTTTTGCCTTGTAATTCGCGATTGCTATTATCCATTCGCGGTCACTATTTACAAGCACTCATCAATTTTTTGTCAAACTCCAAATCATTGTCACTATTTTAAATTACAACCATAATTTTTTTAAAAAATTCAAATTCTTTGATTCTTGACTCTTTCATTTTTTGAGGAATTCTTATATGTTACTCACAAAATTCATAATTAATACTAGTTAATATCAACAACACATTTTGGTAACTGTCAGACATCGATTGATTTGACTGTTAATCGGTGCCAACCCCTTATTTAATGCATTTTATACCATTTTATTGCCATTTTTCATCAATTTTCTACCTATTTAAATCATCCTAACACTCCTCTATTCCACTTTTATCTTTTCTCTTCATTATCATTCATTTCTTCTCTCAAGCCTTCTAAATTCTTCCAACTTTGATCCTTCATAGTACCTAAGGAACTAACTAGAGTAGAAAAAGTGAAGGGCATTGCCCAACCTCCAAACCCTCCTCTACTTCACTTAATAAAAGGAATAACCAAAGAAGAAAAAGCTCCAACAAATTATACAAGCCAATAATATTCCTTCTACCTTTCTTTTTGAATCACTTGGAATCAAGGAAGAAATCCATGCCTTTTTTTTCGAATTTAGGCTAGAATGAATTCATCTTTAGAGATGAACTTGCGTATGAAGAGGTCATCAAAGAGTTTATGTCCACTGTCGCATTGAACAGGAGAGTATAATCAAAAGTACATTCATATGATTTGGTTTTTAGGGCCTTTGGGGAACTTCACTTTATAACCCTTACCCAACTTTCTTCCCCTTTCAACCTTCAAGTGAGAGATGATATTTCTTTCATTATCTCTGCACTTGATATCATTTATTCTAAATTTTGGTTAGCGATCTCCATTGAAGCCAAACATGACCCAAAAACCTCTTTTGCCAAATACATTAAAACCTCTACCAATTGTCTTCTCCATTGTATCATCACCTTTTCTATAAATGCGAGGCGTGATGGAAAAAAAAATTTCTCAGAAGGACTTAGCATTTTTGTTTGTTTAATAAAAAAGAAGCCAATTCAAACAGGCTGATACCATGTGGATCAATTGATTCACATGAGTACAAAGCTTATAAGTTAATTTCTCCTCCCTTCTTATGCCACAACCATATACAAATATGTGAGAGCCCTTAATGAGGAAAATGAAAAATTCCTCACCAAAAAACACTTGCCTTCCTAAAACTTCCTTAATTTTCCCAATCTGATTGATGCTAAGGCAATCCATACAGATACCTATGCATCTGCCTTGGGATCTCTTGGGACCAAAAAGCAAGAGACCACTTAGGCTTTAAAAAGGAAGAGGCTTGTGATAGAGGAGAGTGCTCAACCAATTTCATCTCCTAAAGCAAAAGCCAAACCTAAGATTTATGCCATCTCTCTCTCTCTCTCTCTCTCTCTTCCATTAATATGAAGTTAGACAAGGTAATGCATATGATCAAAAGGAGATTTCTTCTTCTTTTCTACCTTTATAGTGACCTAGTGGACCTTCAACAAAAGGTAGGTGTAACACCTTATTATATTTCAGACTTTGAAGAATGGAAGGATACTCTAGTGGAAGAGGAAGACCAAGAAGTGGAAGAAGGAGATGAGGCCCAAAGAGGAAGAGGAGGAGATGAGAAAGTTAGAGATTTTGATGATGATGACATCTGTCCAATCCTTTAGTTTTTCATAGGCTTGTAATGCTTTTTATGTTTTTTGGACTAAGTTTGTGATCCTACAAGTTACTATCTATTTTATGTTTGTTTGTGCTGTTGTTTTAATATAACAAATTTTAAAGTTTTTATTCCCTCTATGGTTATTCTTGCCATGTGATTATTCTCTATTTGCATCACTTTATACTTATCCCTATAATTATCTTGTTTTCTCTTTTTGATCTTGACAAAGGGGGAGAGAAATAGTGAACTTGCATGCTATAATTAAGGGGGAGTATAAATTGATGGGGAGCAGTTTTAATTAGTTTATTTGCATTTCAAGTTCAAATTAGTATTGTCCATCTCAACTTCACACTTATGCATTTCTTTTTCTGATGCAAAATCAATCTAGGTTGTCAAAATAAAAAGGAGGAGATTATTGGACTATATTGGTGAAACCTAAGTTAAAACTCTTTTGATCTTGACAATATAGGTTGATATGTCTAACATCAATTTTAAGTGTTGATTATATAGATTTTAAGATAGGTTTGCATTAAAAGTTGGATGAGAGTTTAAGTCTCAAGCATTATGAAAGGCATCCTAATTCATGGTCAAGAACCTCCAATTTACGATCGCTATTTTGCAAAAGGAATGGATGAATTTAGGTTAGACGAATTTGTGGAGCAAATCATAGTCACAATTTTGCTAAGAATGAAATGAAGTTGAAATAGTCAGATTCGTGGTGATCATCATATCCATATTCACGACAACGACTTTTGGATTTGCCTAAAAGGAATCAAGTCCTCAACCAGAGTACGCCAAATGTCCAAGAAGGCCGTTAGTAAATCAAAATTCATGATTGTAAAATATTGTTCGAGACCATTACTTGATGGAGCAACTTCTCTTTATCAAACAAAAAATTCATAGTGACAATCGCGTCTAAGAGAAAAATAAATTGTTATCGCAACTTGTGTCTAACTTGAAGAACATAGCAATTATTTTTCTTAGAGGACCAATGGTAGTGTGCCACATGGACTAGCTATTAGATACAAATAAGGTTCTCTGCCATGATTTTAGCAAATTTAGTGCAAGAAGTGAAATCATAATCATGAATAACTAGGCACGACCGTAAAACTTGTCTGACAAGCATTTAATACAAAATCTGCTTAGCATACCTTATAGATTTAGACATAGTTTATTTGTAACATCTCTTTGATGGTTTTTGCCTATAAATACTCCACTAAAAAGATATGAAAATAAGAGAATAGCATTAAATATAGCCAAACTCTTGCAATTTTATTTATTAACCTTTAATTATTGTGTGTGAGTTGGTATTATTTGGTGTGAGCATTAAACACCATTGTTATTATGTTTGAGAGTTAACCTAATTGTAAAATTATTGTATAGATTAATTGTGAGCCTTTGGGAAGACACTTGAGAGATTTTTATGTGAGCCTTGAAACACAAGTTGTAAGGTTGTGTGTGAGCCATAAAAAAACAAAGTGTAAAATTTTTCTGTGAGCTTGGAAACACCATTTAGTGTTAGTAGAATACCCAATTGTGAAGAATTGGGGAGTGGATGTAGGGTTTGTTAACACCTGAACCACTATAATCTGATGTCTCTATCTCTTCTCCTACTTTTTCTATTTCCACTTCTCAATACCTTCCCTTTAAATTTTTAAATTTTCCACCAATTCAACCCCCCCTTCTTGGTGCTCAAGGGCCAACAGGACAAAAAATTCCCTAAAAATTAGTAGCCAAAAAGGCTAATAATATCTTGATCTACTTTCAAAAACTATCAAAATGTAAAATTATTTTCAAATCATTACTTGCTACTAGAATGACTATTTAAGATATAAATCCTCCCCTAGTGAACACTAGAAGGGCTACTAAATGAATATTTCCTACTATAACGGCTATTAGAATATGAATCCTCCTTGATGGATGGCAGAAGTATTGATAAATAAAAATTTCACACTAGAATAATTATGATTGTATGAAACCTCCTTTGGTACTTGCTTGAATGCTATTGAACTATCATTTAGCTAGAATGGCCACCTAAAACCCTAACCTCAACACCAATACCTACTTGAGTGTTGCTGGAGGAGACTAATTGATATTGGTACAATTAGAGGGCTACCAAAGACATTTAATGCCTGCTAGAAAGTTTCCAAGACACAAAATATCAACTTGAGAGCTACTGAAAGTAAATAATTGACATTGGTACCTACTACAAAGTTGTTAGAGAAACTTAGTACCTATTAGAAAGTTGCTAAGATGTTCAAGAACTTTAGCACCTCTTAAGGAGGTATTAAAGATTTGCATCCTTTAGTATCCTTACTAGTGTTTACATTTTCAATAATGTTTTATTATGTCTTATTTAACTATCATTTCATAAATGTCATTTTCTAAGCCCTACAAAGTAAGGGACAAATTGTGAGAATTGGATTTTAGGCCCTAGGATGCAAACTCGATGATAAGAAATTATAAAAATTATCACTAAATAATATGGGGAAAAACTTTATAAAAGGAAGAAATAAAACTTAAAAGATACCTTGAATCAAAGTCAACCTTCAAACCAAATCGAACAAAACCAAAATCATGAGGGGGCAGCATTAGTTGGTTTTATAGCCAAGTCTTAAATCCTAAAAAGAGAAGATTCTAGAATAACTGACCTTTGACTACCATATGGCTCAGTCTGCATAACCAAACTTTGAGCTATACAAACAACTTAAGAACCCTAATTTTTAGAATTTTCTTTAATCTTATATATACATGTTGAGGATTGAGTGTAACTCGAGCCATTTGGTTCGTGTGCACCCTCCTCTCTTCTATAAATACCCCTGTTAAGAGAAGGAGAGGGAGGCTTTTCGACCTTATTATTACTCTACTTATATTTTATCTCACCATCACTAAAGTAGCCAAAACTTATAGAAAACCCTAACACCTAATCCAAAACTAAAGATTCAAAGTACATTTCAGGTCTTTGTGACTTAATTTTGCAATTCTCCTTCGTATATTAGAGGACAATATACATCTTAAATGCCTCTGAGGGCAAGGCATTTCAAAAGAGCATCTAGAACCCCTCTTCTTTTTTTATTTTTTTTTCATTTCTTTTCTAAAAGTTTCAATCGTGGTGGCTTGTATATACTTCTTTGTAGTATGTACAAACCACTCAGTAGGCTGTACAGACTATTAATTAGTTTGTACATCTAGCTTTGACTATAATCTATAACCTTTTACAATCTTATTCTTTCTTTATTGATTCTTAGTTTTAAGGCTCTTTAGTGGTTTTGTATGAGCTCTAATGATAGATTATGGGTAGGTTTTACACCTATGACCCATATTCTCCTAAATATGGGATAAGGATCATGGAAAAAAGGTTTCATTTCCATGTTTTAATGCTTTTGAATTATTCTGTTCCACATTCCTTCATCTTCTCTTCTTTGTGTTTTCATGAATATATTGTTAAGAATATGACTAGGAGAGCAATCTTATTCCCAAATACTCTATGATCCTTATGTTAAAATAACATTTGTGTTAGTTCATCACCATGGTGAATTCTTGCTTTCACCATTATAAAGAGGAGGTGGTTAGCTCACTAGCTTGCTTATCTTCTTTATTTCTTTTTTTGAGCTGACTTTGAGTATGGTAGGAGAGAGCCCATTACTCTATGATCCCTATTTTTCCTTGTTTTCATGTTTAATGAATTATACATATTCATGGCCTCGTATGATTTATGTTTTTTTTTAAAAAAATTATTTTGATATCTTAGCTATCTTAATAGCTAGGGGTATCTTAAATATTCTACTCTTTTTTAGCAACTTTGGATGAGGATCCAATAATCCTAGGAGTCTAAATTGATAGCTTAAATCTTGCCTAAAGGCTCTTCATGTATCTTTTAAGTGTATTTTTATGATATCATTGCTTCATACGTTTATGTTTTACTTATCATTCTCATGTTCTTATGCTTTATTAATGTTTGATTACATGTGTTTACACTTGATTTGTGTGTGATGATTAGATTATGAATTTATAAACTTTAGACATAGATGCATGCTAGGCCCCTTGGTTTCGAGATGGATATGAGATAAGTAGGGCCTATGGTTGAAGGTGTCATAAATTTTAGGATGGCATAGTTCTTTATTTTAGTTTTGATGTGATACTAACATGTTCATATTCTCTTTGTTGATGGAGATGCACTTTATTTTTGATTTGCATGTTTATTCATTGATGATCATGCAGGCTCACACCATTTTAAAATCATGATTATACCCCCTTCCCCGTGGTGAATGATTATAATGATTTGACTATATGTTTGACTTTATATGCTAGATGAATATCTTAGGATTGATAATTAGACTAATTAATAACAAGGTGAAAATTTTAATTATAAATTAAAGATACTTGAAAGTTGGATCCATAAATCTGGGTAGTTTGTGGTGGCTAACCTCATTCTCATGTCTTACCTAATTCTTGAACTTGGTCTCTGATAGGTAAAGATGAATTGGGCCTTTCAATTGACATTGGTAGGCTCCAAATTTATCTTTTGGGCCTTCCAATTGACATTGGTAGGCTTCAAATTTATCTTTGCTCAAAATTTTATCTTGACTAGTCGTGTGGTGATTTCGTGTTGATTAGAGATGATACAAAAGTGTTATTCTGCCTTGGTCCCTTTTGACTAATTAAATAACAAAAAGGGCTTTTACCTTTCATGTGGCTTTCAAGGATCCCTCGATGAACCTAAACACGTGCCACCATTTAAAGTTGTACCAATGTATGTCCCTAATGTTAGCTATGTGACCTAGGCTAATTCTTGTAATGGATATTTTCTTAATAATGTCATTGTTACAATTTTATTAAATATCTTTTTCATGGCTAAATTTCATCAATAGTTAATTATACGTGATGTCATCAAGTATGTGACTTGATAGTAAAACCTTTAGGTGTAAAGAATTATATTCTAAATTCTCCCTAGTTGATCATTATTATTTGAATAATAATGAATGAAGACTAATAATTCTTTGATTGATGACTATGTTTTACTAGTCATCGATATGTGATATTAAGTCAAACACACATATACATGTTTAAGAAACATTGCATTAAACCAACTTGCTATAAGAACATTACAAGGATTAATAGTCATAAGTGTTTCTCATTCAATAGTATTGACTTAATCCTTTGACCTGAAAATCACCATAGATTCCAATATGTTGAACTTCATGTTTTGATATAGTCCAACATTATCTTTAATCAGATCATCATATAGACTAATATTAGACATGAAGTAAATCATATAAAAGAATATGAGTGATTGACAAGGAATTTTTGCTTTAGAAACATATCTTTAGGCCCTTCGATAAGTTAGACTAAAGAGATTGCATGGCCATATGTAATGTATTGATAAAGGTTATCAATGTCATTTTACATCAGTCTACTTAGAGATTGAGAAAGAATTGAACTATATAAGCATGATATAATCCATGCCTTATGTTTAATTGAAAAATAATGTGACAAAAGGATTATAATACTATTTGTAAAATAGGCTAGGTCGGATCATTTACCTTCACATAATTTGTGTGTCATAATGTTTTGCTAGATGCCAATTATGACTTGTGAGCCAATATACGTTTTTAGGCCATTGCCAACATTATGTGAACCAATAGTGTCACACGCATAAAATAGGCCTGAAATGAAATTGGGTTTTTACTATTCTCTCTATTTATAATTAAGATAATTAGAGATATTATCTAGATTATTTTAGATATCTATTTCATTTTAAAACATTAAAAATGAAATAGGTTACTTAATCTATATTTTTAAGATACAGAATAGGCATAAATATTTAATGGTTAAGATATATATGTACATTTTAGGTTTTTCAAAAACATATAGTGCATACATGTTTTGGAAAGTGTTTTGAGAGAGAAAAACCTTAGTGCTAGCACACAACTCATTTTAAAAGGAGCCTATTCATGTGGATACTTGTAGAAGGCGATCTTCTTTTAGTGACATCTTGATCCATCTTTAAGCTCGAGGTAGGGTGCTACCAGTGTAAACCCCCTCTAAGCCTTCCAACAGATTTGCAATCTTTCATTTGAATTTTTAAGATTTGTTTGCATCCTCCTTTCAATTCAGCCAAATTGCATGGATCCTTAATGGGTTTGATGCCTAAAAATTTTATTCTTTTGTTGTGCAAGTTCTACAAAATCTAACACCTTATCCATTCAATCTTTTGATGATTGATAAAAAGTAAGAGTCATAAGCAAGATTCCACTCATTTGATCATGGTTGTAAAATCGAGGAACTCATACGGTGTAATTGACTCAAAATTGATAATTCAATGGAATACATGTCTAAAAAATAGTCAAACTTTTGAGCAATTAATGATATGAAGCCCTAAGGACTTTGGAGGATGTTAATCTCTTTAGATTTTTTAAAAGATGGGGGCAAAGCAACTAAAGAGGAGGGCATACCCAAATAATAGAGCTTTAACCCCTGTGATGCTTTTAAAGATGAAAGCAAATCATCCAATAAGAAGGAAAACCATAACATACTTAAAAATGTTGGTATGGCCTAAAACTAAGGTAAATAGCACTATGAATGTGCCCATGCATATATGGAATAGCTTATGTAATATTGAAATGTCTATTTTAAAAATTGAATAACCATTCAAAGAGGAGGGAGTAGTAAAGAAAAATAAATCAAGTTGAATAAACTAGCCTATCAAAGAATGGCCTAATAGAATGGCTCTATTCACCAACAAGAGAAAGGGAAAAGTTTAGATAAAAAGGTTGAATGACCTAGCTTGCTTTGGAATGATGTTAGGCTAATTTGTCCATAGTTATTTGATGAGTTGTGAGCTTGAGTTGATGTTAATCTATGTTTAAATTAAGTTATTTTGGATGCATTTGTGTCATTTCCTACATTTGGATGCTTTATAGGTGTTTTAACGAGTTTAGAGCAAAAATTAGACCAAAATAGGCTAAACTAACAACTTTAAGAACTAAGCTAGATAATTTGACAGGCAAAATAGGATCGAGTGCTATCACATCTGTGACTAAAGTCATAGGTTGTTACTTTTTTTTTTTTTAGGTTTCATTAGGTTATCAAGCATGCGACTTTAGTTGCAAGCTAGAACTTAGATGTAATGGGTACTACATTTTAGCTCTTTTGAAGAGGTACTTAAAACAAACACTTAGGGTTTTCTAAAAGAAGAAGAGAGGGCAAAAAAAGACCATTCAAACACTTAAGAAAGGCATTTTTGAATGAAGAAAACAAGGAAAAACAAGCTACAACTCAAGATTAAGTGTAAGAGTTCAAGAGATCACTTATCAAGGAAGAAGAGGAATAGGAGATTTATCAAGCCAATTGGGAGATTTCATATTGCCTTCCCTTTATATTATTTCCTTTATCAAAGAAGATTTTATTACTTTTTGATTTGCCTTGTTTTCCTAATAAGTTAGGCTAAATCTTTGATCTAGGACCTTGATGTAATCTTGGATATTGACTGATTAAGTTATGATTTTAATGATTATGCTGGGATTTTACTCTTTTGCAAACGAATGATTCTTGAACCTAATGCTTGTGATTTGTTAAGCCTCTAATTACATGATTTATATCTTATTTATAAATTGAGAGATTACAAATTGAAATATACTTAGAATCATTTCCCTTAGGTTAATTGATGAGTAGATATACCCACTTAACATATTACTATCATTTAAAGGATTGCTAGATCTAAATGAGTGGTTTGTTTCAAGTTCACATCGAGAGATGGTTCTATGAAATATGATTACAAAGTTAAGTGACTACTCAAAAGAGAGTACTTAATCACTATAACGATAATCGATAGTTACAACCTTTAATTTAACATAACATTAAATGATTAATGGCTTCATGATTATTCATTGGTGAGCTCAAGTGTCCTTGGTGATTTATCACGAGATTTTCTTTTTCTCAATTGCATTTGTCTTTTTGCCATTGAATTATTAGTTTAGTTTATTTTCATTAAATTGGTAGTTTAGGTAATATTTTAAGTATTAATTTTCCCAAAAAAAAGAATAATTACATTTTAATACTTATAGCCCTTGTCTTTATGGATGAGAGCCACATACACTTATGCACTATATTATTTTGATCACCATTCTCTTATAGCCTTTGGCAAGTTTTATACCTGTTAAAGGTGGGTCAAAAAAGGGTATTTTGATAAGAAAATATATTAAATAAAGCTAAGTTTATCTTTTAGCTTACATTAACATCCATATGATTAAAGAAGTTGGCACTATTGTTAGGGACATGGTGCTTTAATTTTTAAAGCTTTAATTTACTTCTTATTCTGGAATTTTTCTTATCTTTTTATTTGATTTTAGGTGCAACACGTCATCGTGCAAACAAAGGACTAGTGTCAGTGCTGATGATGTTTGGGGTTACATTCGAATGAGTGAAATCTTGCTTGTGACTCCAACCTTTTATTGACCAATGAGAGGTTAAAAGGATGGTGAGTCTTTACATTGGTAATGACCCTAAGAAGTGGCACACATTTGGATGAACAGGCAATCCTTAAAGCCTTGCATAAGTTTAAAGTCTTAAGTCTTAGCTGTGGTTATTGAGGGACCAAGATAGGACAATACTTTAGTACCGTCCCTGGTAATTGTTGAGCCACCACCTGACTGTAGTCTGGATAAGAATATGATGAAGGAAAAATTTGAGCCTAAACTAAGTTAATTAGAAGGCCTATTTCATCTTCACCCCATATGAGATCGAGTTTGAAAATTAAGTATGACTTGGAAAAGAGGTTAGCATCCTTAAGCTGCTCAGATAATAGGATCCAATCTTTAGGCATATTTGGTTCACTTTTAACATCTTAAATAAGTTATTAATTAGTCTAATTTGATGGTCCTAAGCATGCTTTAGTGCAATCCAATTAAACAAACCAAGTCAACAACTCAAAGGGGACGAGGGTCATGCATCACAACAAAGGGAATGACATGCATATCAATATCCACATTCATAACCATCATTCATGTCATCAAAGGTGACCATTAAGACCATCAAACATGGTCTAACTCAAATAAGCACCTACACCACAAAAATGCACAAGTTAGTAATTAAAGCAAATAAATAAGTAAAATAAATTAAACAAGCAAATGAAACTACTAAACACCTTGCCATATCTTCATAGTCATGCTACCTAAACATGCATCTAAGTCCATAGTAACACATCCCAACATCACATGAGGATCCACATAACATCAAAGCATAAACACATGAATCATGCAACATAAAGAATAACAAATATGTAATGCAAAACACTTAGGGGACTTAAGTGGTCTAAGGCTAAAACATCAGAAAATAGGTCTAAGTGCTAATGAATCTTCTTTCTTATTGATCCAAAAGAGCTAGACATCTATATACACTACTAACAATTAAGAAGGTTAGGATGCAACCTAAAAAAAGGGGAAATTAAAGGCCAAAACAAAGCGATAATATTCTTAAAAATAATCATAACCATAATGAGACTTTTAAGGTCTTAGGAACCCTTAGTTCCTTATTTTGTCATTGTCAAATCTAGTCAAAACTAAAACTGAAGACATCTAGTAATCAAAATGTTAAAAAGTACAGAACATGAGTATAAAACAAACCTTCAAAATCATTCAAAACTTGTTCAAAATTCCATTTTTAAAATGGGTAAGGATCCTAGGCCATTACGCCTCATCCAATCTGCTAATGGAACCATAAACATCATAAAATGTTACTTTGAAAAGGAGAAATCCAAGTGAAGGAAAAAGGATTTCTACAATACTGTCCCTAAGAAGTTGGGTTGTACAACCTTGAAAGTAGGTTGTACAACCTACATTAAGATTGTATAACCCTTAATTTATAGGTTTTCAAAATAAAGGAAAAGAAAAAAAAAATTCTCCAAAATGCTTAGGGAATGCATAAGAGTATAAAGACAGTGTTGTTCCCCCTTGGGAATGGATGGAATGGACTAGGGTTTTAGTATTTAAGGGTTGAATATGGAGAAATTTTGGCAAAGTAATATTAGGGTTTCTAAGCCTTTCCTCCTTTTGATATGGGGAGGTATTTATAGATAATGGATAGGTGCACTAGAGCCAAATATGGTTTTGGTTGTAGGATATTCGTATCCAATTACAAAGAAGGAGACTTGGCACTGTAGTTCATTCATCAATTTGTTCCCTTCTTATAGTCATAACAAGAAAGACTCTACCTTGATTCCTAGGAATCCAATATGACCATAAGCAAACAAATTCACCATTCTCCACTAATGTAGAACTTAGTAATTCAAGGATCATAAGGTCTTTAATTAACTTGTAATGTAGGGCTTTGGGTTAAGCTTCCAAGGAGCGGTCAAGTCTAAAACAAGAGAAATCATGTTAAAACATCGATTATAACATCAATATGAAATGTAAAAGATTACCATATGATTATTATTCATATTCCATTCTTGTGCAACATCTATATCACCTTCTTATTCTCTAGATGGCTTTAATTTCTCCCTTGGTTTTCCTTTCATTATTTTACCTCTAATTTTTTTTTGTAAGATCGATAAGTTTAAAAAATGGCATATGCAAAGTACCAAACTCTCAAGATGCCACCCCCCAAATTTAAGTTGATTTTTATGGTGTAAAAGATATGAACCTTCTTGTACATTTTTCAAGACAAATACACATAAATGATCTAATGCATAACATGTCAACGCATAACCTTGTTCAACTTTATTCACTTGATAGTGAAGGTAAAAATTCTCTAATTATATGGTTATAATGATACATATAGGTAAGAAAGGCTTATTAGACTCACAAGTGAGTACTCATTATGGCTCAAAGTGTTAACAAATAATAATATAAAGAAAAATGCGGAAGGGGAGTAATGGGATAGTAAAAAATGCCTTAATCATTTCCATAAAATTGCCAAGTTCTAGGATTTCACATCAAAAGGTGTTTTAGAAAGTTCTAGCATATATAAAGGTGTCCTCCAGCCTTAGGTGGTATGATTGGAAGATAGCATAAATAAAGTTCCTATTTTGTCAAGTGTGCATAAATCTTCTATTGTGTTCAATCAATTTTTCAATAAAAATATGATTGCTAAGCTTAAGACATTCACACAATAGAAATTAGCCTAACCAATTCTAAACAGTGATTATAATATTTCTTCATTGATTATTCTCCTTAAAATTACAAACCAAAACTAACCACAATAATTGCAAAATTGGTAATATGCAAAAAAAAAAGGACTAATTGAAGACATACAAGTAATAATACAATCAAGTGTAGGCATGAGTGAAATTCAAAAATGGTTAAGTGAAAACAAGAAAAATTGAAAGTAATCCCTTTAAACTTAAATTTCATTACCCCCAATGAATGAAAAAAAATAAGCAAAATGACATGTAAGGAAACTTCCCTTACACAATGGTAGAGGAAAGCGTGAAATTCAATGGTATTCAAGTAGCTCAAGTCAACTACAAAAAGAAAAATTAGTGTACAAGTATGCATCAAAAAGAAAGGAAAAAATACACATCACAATCCATAAAGGTGCTTAAATAGAGTATAATGCTTTTTTCAATCACAAGCTAAATGCATTATAAGTCCACTTGGTGCAAACATAAGGAAGTCCAAAAATAAACAAGAAAATAAAAAGTTCGTGAAAATTGAAAAAAAAAAATAAAGGCATTAAACAAACTAAAACAACACAACACAAAATGGATGATCAATCCATGGGTGGTGACAGTGGTGGAAATCCAACATGATTAAAGTAAGCTTGTAAATACCCACCAACATCCCCAATTTATGATTCCAGGTGGGCAAGTTTATGGTGAACATCTTACTCAAAAGCTACTTGGCGAATATCCATGTGTTCTATCAATTATCCCTACTAGGATATCTATCAATTATCCCATGGAAGGTAAAGGTAGAACATGAGTGAAAGTTTCCACCATAGGTGGCTTTTAGGCTCCAAGGCCCTCTTCATCACTCCCTTCAACTTCAGCTTCTCGAATAAGTACATATTGGTCCCCATCCTTCTTTATAACCCTAATCTTCATCATATTCTCATAGGTGAAAAGTATATTATCTAGGACTTTGGTAAGGTGGGAGGTAAAGGTACAATTGCATACATCTATGTGATAGACAAGGATTGTCACAAAAAGCACCAATAAAAATTCCACAAGAATCTCTTTTAGCCACCCCTCCGTATATGGTACACCAATCACTAAGTGGTGTTAATAGTGTGCTCACATCTCATGCAACATAAAAATAATAATTTTATTTGGTTCGCTACCTTAGTACTCTTCCATCTACTTGTGATTGATGTGGTAAACAACCAGTGCATATACTGCAAAGAAGGTTCTTTAATCTCTAAAATCTTAGTGGACTAAGCTTCATAATGGGAATGCCCATCCACCCTACATCTCTCATGTAGCTTGGCAATCAAAGTCCTTGGGAAGCTCAATATGCCCCTCATTATGGCCATCTTACACCATTAGAAAGTGACTAGTGATTGTATAAGCCAAAATGCATATGCCTATATGTAAATGTACCATAGAGGTACGTAAATGTTATTTTCTCTTGATTCTTTAATGCTATTTGGATTTGGTAATAGCTTGAGTACCCATTTAAGAAGTAATAGTACATATGGCCTGCAAGTCTTTCTAACATTTGATTAATAAAACGTAAGGGAAATTGATTCTTGTAGGTTGTAGCATTTAGCTTTATATAATTAATACACACTCTTTAACTCGTCACAGTCCTAGTAAGGATAAACTTATTGTTTTCATTAGTTACAACTGTTATTCCTCATTTCTTTAGAACTACATAGACTGGACTAACCCATAGGATATCTAAAATGGGGTAAATGATTCTTACATCTAGTAATTTGACTACTTCATTTCTAACCACCTCCTTCATATTAGGTTTAAGCCTTATTTGGTGTTTTATAGTGGGTTTGTGATTGCCCTCCATTAAAATTTTATGCATACAAAAAGTAGGACTAATCCCCCTAGTGTCTGTTATGTCTACCCAAAGGCTCTAATCCTATTTCTCAGAACCCTTAATAGTTTTTCTCTTGGGTTTGGGTAAGCTCATTTAAAAATGATAATTGGAAGGGTTTCAACACTCCTAAAAAATGCATACCTAAGGTGGTGACAGTAAAGGCTTAATCTCAAGTTGAGAAGGTTTAAGAATAGTAGACGGTGTTACCCCAAGATACTTCTCATAATCTAATGGTTGAACAATAAAAGAAGAAGTAGCATCATAAGGTTTTAGAGTTAGAATTCTTACCTCTTCAACATTCTCCCCTTTTTCTTTCTTGATGCCTACCAAGGCCATTTTTTTTATTTCTAAAGTTTTCTTTTTTTTTTGAAAGGCTTCCTTAGTGCAATCTTCAATTACATCTATCCTTAATCATTGTTATCCTTCATTGGCCATTTCATTGCCTTGTATATATTGAAGACCACTTCTTTATCTCCTATTTACATTGTGAGTGTGCCTTCCCTAACATTAACCAAAACAACACCACTTGCTAAAAATGGTAATCCCAAGAGCAAGGGGATCTCCCTATCCACTTTCATATCAAGAACTACAAAATCCACTATCTTGATGAACTTATCAACTTTGATGAGCACATCCTCAACTATCCCCTCAAGATAAATGATACAATCATCAGCTAGCTGGAAAGAAATCTTGGTGGGCTTCATTTTGCCAATACCTAATTCTTCAAAAATAGATAAAGACATTAAATTGATGCTAGGTCCTAGATCACAAAAAGCTTTTTTAAAAGAAACATGACCAATATTACAAGGTATAATAAAACTCTTTAGATCCCTTCTTTTAGGAGGCAATTTATTAAGGACAATTACATTACACTCTTTGGTCAAGGTTATCTTTCACATTCCTCCAATTTGTTTTTCTTTAAAAGTTTATCCTTCATAAACTTTGCATATTTAGGCATTTAGGCAAGCACTTCCATAAACTGCATATTGATTTGGATTTTCTTAAGCATGTCATAAAATTTTGCAAATTTCTTATCCATTAAATTTTAGTTGAGCCTTGAAAGGAAAGGAACGAGTGGTACACATGGTTTTATCTTTTCTTTAGGCTTGACCTCTAGAATGGTTCCTTCTTTTTTAACCATATCTATTTTGCCTTCTTCCTCTTTTCTTTATTATTTTTTTTAGGTTAAAGTTCCATACCACTACTTATAATGATGGCTTTCACTTGGTTCTTTAGGTTGGTTTTAAAATTATTAGGTAAGGTACCTTGGGATCTAGAGTTAAGGGAATTGGCCATTTATCCCACCTGGATCTCAAGGTTATGGATAGAGGATGAGTAGTTTTTATTGGCTTGATCCATTTTGGCCTCAATTCTCCTCATATTTTCTTCATGTTGTTCTATTCTAGAATTATTAAAGGTTATGAATTTTTCTAAGAGGTTTTCTAGGCTTGATTTATTTTCTTGAGATTAGTAATTAGGTGGTGGAGGTTGAAAACCAGGTGGTGCCCCTTGAGGTTTGGGGTTTAGGGTATTGCTATTGGACCAAGAGAAGTTTGGGTGATTATGCCAACCCAAATTGTAAGTATTTGAGTATGGGTTATTGGTTTAACGGTTAAAGTTTACCATATAATTTACTTGTTCTTAGGTAAAAAGTTCCTTGTTTAGTAATAAATACTCTTATGCTCATTTTTCCCATGAAATTCACATAATATCTGCAAGAAAGTATAAGACATAACATTATAAGTAAAGGCATTCTATTGTTTAGACAAGATAGATGCTTGAGCTTCGAAGGTTTAAAGGGCATCCATGTTATAAATCTTCATTACTTTGTTTGGAAGAGTCTTCTTATGGGATTAGTAGTTATTGTTCGCCATAGTTTTAATGAACTCATAGTTGCATCAATTTTTTATCTAATAAAGATCCCTCAGCTAGTACATATATAATGATTTTGATTTGCCCAAAGAGTCCATTGTAGAAGGCGTGCATAATTGACCGCTTTGCAATTTGTGATGTGGGCATTGTCTTAAAAGAACCTTAAAACTTTCCCAAGCCTTATTAAAAGCTTCCCATCCAATTGGCTGCAAGTTGTGATCTCATTTCTAAGTCTAGCTACTTTTGATAGAGGGCCTTATTTAGCCAAAAAGGCTTGTGAGAGTTAATCCCAAGTCGTAATACACCTAGGTTCTAAGGAATTAATATAACATCCTCAACCCAAATCATATGCATTTTAATTATGTTATATTTGAATATATGCATGGGGTAAATGATTTTTTTAGGCATGTGAATTGGAGAAACACAATGATAATACTTGTACCATTACATTTGGGACACTTAAACATATATGCAATGTTTGTATGGTTGCATGGCAAATTATCTTATGTTGTGTGCATGTTATAGTATCATAAATAATGGTGTTTTAGAGCTTAATTAAAAGTATAAGGAGCATCTAGGGATTAAGAGATGGATGAATGTGCTTAAGGAGTGAAGAAGAGGGACTAAAAGCAAAACTTTTAACTTTCAATCAATAAGAACAAGCCCCCAATCTTTTGTCTTATTAAAATAAGGATACAAATTATAATTCTCTACTATTAGGGTCTGGTAAGAGAAGAGA
>CATIWR010089577.1:0-13202 GCA_949677035.1 Omphalea diandra | reverse complement strand
AGTTCATGTGCACCGTACAACTCAGCCGCAAAGCCGAATCAAGGGCGGGCCAATATGGGTTGATATTCCGATGCTTTGGCGATCCCTATTTCATAACCTTTGACCAATTATCGTCCCTCTTCAATTTTCAAGTCGGAGAACACATACCCTTCATCATCTTCGCACTTGATGTGATCTACTCCGAATTTTGGTCAGAGATATCCATTGAGACAAAACACGACCCCCGTTCTTCCCTCTCCAAACACATAAAAACCTTACCTTTGTGGATCCTTCATCGGATCATCACCTTCTCCATTAATGCGAGGGGTGATGGGAACGAGAAGGTTTCCCAAAAAGACTTGGCATTCTTATTCTGCCTTGTCAAAAACAAACCCATTTAGACCGGCCGCTATCTTGTGGATCAACTAATCTATATGAGCACCAAGCCAGTTTTTGCTCCCTTCTCACGTCACTGCCATCTACTGATTCGTTGGAGCTCTAAATGAGGACAATGAGCAATTCCTCACTAAGAAGCTCCTTCCATCACAGGACTTCCTAGACTTAACATATTTGATCAATGCCAAGACCATCCATTTTGACACTTACACCTATACCCTTGGCGTGGTAGGGGCAAAGAAAGTGGAGTCCTCTTAAGTTTCTAAAAGAAAGAGGCTCCAACTCGACGAAGGAACAACTCAAGTCCCTCCTTCTCCTCCTCAACCTAAAGTAAAGACTAAGTTGTCTCTTGCCACCTTAGACGCAAATTGGAAAAAATAATGCGAATGATGAAGCGAAGGCTACTCTTCTGTTCCCATCTTCATAGCGATATGGTGGATCTCCAAGAGAAACACGGAGTCCCTCCTTATCATCTTCCGGACTTCCTGGAATTTGAAGATATAAAAGATGGAGATGACAATGAAAACGACGTTGAAGACGGAGATGAAGTCGAAGGAACTGCTCCTGCTCAAGTTGAAGACACCTCTAGTGATGAGTCTTCTACTTTCTATTTTAGGGATCTCTTTGTATTTTCTTTCTTTTTTGTTTAAAAGTTTGTGATCCTACAGTTATAAATAAATAAAAGTTGTTTGCTACATTGTGATCTTATGTGATTGTTATCAATTACTTTTTATATTTACTTTTGCTCCTTATTATTACTTATGCATGAGTTTACTTTCTCCCTAATTCACCCTCTTTTTAATCTTGTCAAAGGGGAAGAGATTGTATATGAATTTAAGCTTAAGGGGGAGAAACATCTAAGTTTAAAAATTATAGCATAAGTTAAGGGGGAGCATCATACATCATACTTATTGTTTCTTAGATTCATTATGTTTGAATGAATAATATACTTAGCAAATTTTTCTTAAGCAAAATTTTGTCTTAAGCATTCATTGAATCTTTACCTACAATCCAACTTCACTTTTTCTGCATTATTATTACTAACGATCAATCTAATTTGTCAAAATAAAAAAGGGGGAGATTGTTGGACTAGGGTAGTTAACCCAAGTCTTGGACCTCTTTTGATCTCGACAAAGGAGGTTGATCATGTCTAATTTTTCAAATTAGTGTTATTTTATAGCCTTTATTTTTTATCTAAAGTTAAAAGTTGGATAAAGCTCAAAATTCCTTATGTATGAAAAATGACTTCTAAATCGTGACTGCTACTTTGTATTCGTGACCGGGATATGTGAAGAAGCATTGCTAGAAAGCAGATAGGCAAAATTGCGAAGCCATTCTCGGCCGCGATTCATCCAAATGAAGGAGTCCAAAACTGACAGACAAAATCGCGGTGTGTGTCACGCCCTAGTCTCGACCGTGAATTTTGAAGTGACTCAAAAAGGAAGCAAGTCCACAGTCACAGCATGACACGTGTTCCAGCAGACCGTTGGAAGTCAAATTTCGCGAAGGCATCTTGTTGGTAGCGACTGCGAATCCTAAAGAAGAAGATAACCATTTTGGCAGATGAATTCGCATCCTCTGTCGCATCCTGTACAAGAAAGATCACAACCGCGACTTCTGAAAGTAGGTATAAGAGTAATGACTATATTTTCCTGGTGAACTAATTAGAAGTTGCCACGTGGACTAGCCGTTAGACACAAATGAGATTTTCCTTTAGAAATTTAGATTTCACGATCGCTAATGAGTAGTAGCTACCACAAATTGAGACTGTCAAGCATTTAATGCAGAATCTGTCAAGCATGTCTCAAAGATTTGATGAGCTATGATTTGCAACATCTCTTTGGTGAAGTTTGGCTATAAATACTCCACCAAATAGCCATGAAGAAGGTTGCTAAGAAATTTATTACAAGTAATCAAAGCTCTCAATCTTTGCTACTCATTTTCTTCAATTTTCTTTATGAAATTATAAGTGTTAGGTGTAAGCATTAAACACAAGTTGTAAGGTTGTAGTGTTAGCCTGTAAAAACACTTCAAGAAAGGTTTAAGTGTGAGCCTAGTGAAACACTTGAGTGAGGTTGTGTGTTAGCCTAAAAATACATTGTTGTAAGGTTGTGTGTGAGCCATCAAAACATAAGTTGTACAAGTTGGGTGTAAGCTTGAAAACACCTTGAGATAGTGAAATACCCGATTGATAGATTGGGGAGTGGACGTAGGGTCGATTATACCTGAACCACTATAAATCGTGGTATCAACTCTACTCATTCTTCTTCCCCTCTTCTTTGTCTTTTAAATTTTTATACACCAATTCAACCCCCCTTCTTGGTGCCAAGGGACAACATATAACAATAAGATCATCAAAATAATATAATAAATAAATAGTGTTAGTGCCATTAACAAAGATGAAGAGATATGTGTTAACCTTGGATCCCTTAAAACTAATTGAACAAAAAAAAAAGAGCTTAGTCTCTAAAACCATTCTCATAGGGCTTGTGTGAGGCCATAAAGAGACCTTTATAGTTTACAAGCATATGATAGGTTGCTCTATATATACTTCATCATGAAGATGTCCACGAAGGAATGCATTAGAAACGTCAAGCTACTTTATAGGCCAACCTTTATTTGTTGCTAAGGCAAGAATAGTGAAATTGTAATGGCATTGATTATGAAACTAAAAGTTTATGTATAATCCGCACTAAACGATTGCGAGAAACCATTGGCAATATGACGCACTTTGTACCTTTCTAGAACAACATTAACTAATATTTTAATTATAAACACCCACTCAGTACCAACAATATTCTTATTATAAGGGGTGGAACTAAAGTCAATGTTTGGTTTGCAATTAGGACATTAATCTCATCTAATGTAGTCATTCTCCATTTTTGATAATGTTTTGCTTGATTATAAGTTTGGGGTTCAATGAGAAGGTAGTTTGGAGACGTACTTATGTAGTTAGTTAAATGGACATGTTTACTCATGGTGGAAGGGTGAAGGACCATTTCATGTGTTCTATTTTTGGTGGGGTTAGGTTGCTAGTTTATTGATGTTATATTCCTTTAAAGTGAAGCAACACTTGGTGGATGATAGGAACTAAGGTCAACCACAAGATTAAGACCCGATGAAGATGTATGTGTTACTTTTAGTGATAAACCCGATGTTGGTAAAGAAGGTATATGTTTATCAATAGGTGGAGAAGAGCTAGGTGACGATGTTTGTGGTGGACGGGAATTACCAGGTAAGGATAACGTAGATAGAGAAAGAAAGTAAAAGATCATATGAGGACAAACTTATTGAAGAGCCTAAATGTGTTGGGATTAACTTGTAACCATAAAGTGGAAGTAGATCCATTGGTGATTGGCATGACCTGAGGAGATTTTTGCACAAAAGCAAAAATTGATTAATCTATTTTTTCATGCCTAGCAACATAAACTCGGTTAGCATCAATATCAAGGAGTGATATCCATAATGTGTTGGTGATTTGCTAAGAAAAACAAATATTTTACTATTGTATAAAGACTTATTTTTGTTATTGATCTAAGTAAAGGATATATTTCATAACCAAAAAATTTAAATTTTTGATACTTAGGATTTTTCTTGTAAATAAGATAAAAAGGAGATTTATTTACAAGATTAGGGATGACAAAGAGTTAATCAAGTTCAAACTAGTTTTAAAAGCATAATTCCAATATTTTAAATGAATAATTGCATGTACCATAAGAGTCAAACCACTATCAACTATTTTTTGACATGCCATTGAGTATATGGACAAGCAAAATGATGTATTATGCCATGTTGTTTAAAATAGACATTTATTTTTTGATACTCACCTCTCCAGTCAAAAAGAAAAGTTAATTTTTGTGTGACATTGTCTTTTAATTAGTGCTTGAAATTGAAGAAAAGTTGAATAAACCTCACTTTTATTGTTTAAACAATAAAGATAAGAGAATCTTGTAAATTCATTAATAAAAAGTGCAAAACACTAACAACCTAAGTAAGGCTAAATTGGGGTTGGTCCCCAAACAACAAAGTAAATTATTTTAAAGGATATTGTACTTTTATGATAGATAGAAGCTAAAGACGACCAAGCTAATTTTCCCAATTAACAAGACGAACAAATATTAAGAGATGAAAGAGTAAAATCTAAACTATTTCTCGAAGAATTTTTAAAGTAATGTGTTTTTTGGGATGACCAAAATGTGCATGCCAATCATCAAATGGTACTTTTTCACCAATCAGGGCTTGATTCATCATTGTAGGCAAAACATAAAGACCATACTCACTCGATCCTTTCAACCAGATTTTCTTGGTCACTTGATTCTTAAACAAAAATTAAGTTAGCCAAAATTCAAAGGAATATGAGTTTTTAAATAGAAAGAAGAGATTTAGTAACTTTAGGAACAAGCAAAACATCATTCAAAATAAAATTGTTATTTGATTTTGCCTAAGTAGTCATGCCAGGTTGAGAAACATTCAAACCTTCACTATTGCCAACTCGAATTTGATCTCCACCTATACATTCTTGTGCCACACTTAAGTTAAAAATGTTTGGTGTGAGATGATGCATTACCTTGTGCCTAGATGCCTCAGAGCTACAAGAATTGGTTTAAGTGGTGGAGTTTGAATTGAATGCCACTGAGTATGTGTAGAATAAGACTAATGTCATGCCATATTAGCTTGAGAAGGGACTGATTATTGTCTAAGTGCATAATGCCTATGACAAGTCATAGCATTATGATTCAGTGACAAAAAATTTGTAAGGTCCCCTATTCCTTTGTCGACCAATATTATTTAGTGGTCTTGATTGGTTCATTATGTAGATAGAATTGAAATATGATGGCTATGGAGTACAAGATGGCAATAGAAAAGGAGGCCGATATGTGATGTTAGTTAAGGAAACTTTTTGAGTACTTTCTAACAAAATTTCATGAGCTATCAACTGCCCTTAGAGTTCATAAGGAGGGATAGGATCGTGTCATAGATTCAATGTCGTGATAATAGCATGAAACTCACTACCAATATTATGGTAAATGATCGCATTAAACTCAACTGGAGAAAAAGTGCTTCTAGCCATACTAAGCGTGTCAACTAGAGCCTTTACTCATTTGAGATATTGAGATACAATCATGTCATTGCATTTCAACTCTTGTAATTCTATATGCAATTACAGTTGCTTAATTAGGGAGACAAATCCAAAAGCATTTGACGATGCATTCCAAACATCCTAAGAAGCAGTTAAACCAATTATACATGGATAAACTTGCCTAGATAAGGAAGATAAAATCCAAAAACAATAACTGATCTTTCTAGAACTAAGTTTCATAGTCAGGATTCAAAACCATCTCTTAAGTATTTATAGAAGAACGTATCAATTTAAAAGGGGCAATGATAGTATATCGATATAACCAGTCAAGTTTTGAAAGTTTAAAAGAGGCAAAAGTTGTGTTTTCCAAGTGAGAATATTTTGATAATTAAGTTTGATTAAAAGGTTTGATTTATGGAGGATGAAATTATAGGAAAAGGAGTGGCAAAAATTGGGATAATAGCTTGGGTATTTGTAGCAAAAGAAACCATGATAAAAATAGATTGTTTTGGTATGCTCTAATATGATGTTAACATAGGCAAAAGGTTTTTGTTTTATATATCAAATATGAGAGTTATAAAAGATATATACAGTGTAAGTTTACAACAGAAAGGGAGATTAAGATAACTACAACAAAGATAAGTATAACCTAGCTAATACAAAGGATATTGCTAATTAATACAATGCATATCAACTGATACAATAGATATCCTTTAACAGTTATTGATTGCGAAAGACTACTTACCTATGAATGACACTTAATTTGAGTGTAATCTTGATGGATAGTTGATTCGATTACCTACTTAGCATTTGATATTCTCTTCTTTTATGTTCTTATCTTATAGAAAACATCTCTTTGTTGTTATTGTTGTTTTTTATGTGTGTGTGTGTAACCCTCCCCTTATTATTGTATATGTGATATATAACACGTTGTGGTTAGTCAGGTTTATTAAGTTTTGATAATTTGTCTATCCATTTTTCAATGCAAATCACCTACTCTTAAATTCATGACATTATGCATTTAAAACAAAAGTACAATTAAAATTGTTTAAGAGTAAAAGCTAAAATTTTAGTTTCAAAATTTATTCAAATCTTGTTTCCTAAATACTAAAAATTATTATAAATTTCTATCTTAAATAATAATTAATAGAATATTAATATTATAAAATTCAAATTTAAAATCTTTTAAAAGAAGAAATCCAAAAAACTCTAGTAGTGTGTGTGTGTGTGTATAATATTGATATTTATTATTTAAGATAGAAATTTATAATAATTTTTATTATTTAGGAAACAAGATTTGAATAATATTTGAAACTAAAATTTTAGCTTTTACTCTTAAACAATTTTATATGTACTTTTGTTTTAAATGCATAATGTCATGAATTTGAGAGAAGGTGATTTGCATTGAAAAATGGATAGATAAAATTATCAAAACTTGTAATAAACCTAACTAACCACAACGTGCTATATATTACATATACAATAATAAGGGGAGGATCATCTCAATACCAATATTAAGCTAGATGGCACCTGTCACATATAGTTGCTATATCTAGTAATTAGGAAAGTCATGCACATCCAATATATACAATTTATTTACTAGCACTTCAAGCATATACAATAAATTAGGCTAGTCCTGACCCACATATCAAGCTTGTAGTATAAACACAATTGGAGATGTTACTTCATTTACTATAATATAACTGTGGAGTTTACTAGAACATATACCATATTAAACATAAGTATTTGTAAGTGGCAACTCCTACAAGAAAAAAGAGTAGCACCTAAAATTCACAGATGGTGTAAAGGTTTAGTAACTCGCAACTTAAGAAAAATAGTTGAACAACAGTGCATGTTAGATTTTATAAATGATATTTCATTCAATATAAAAATCTATCTAAAGGGTGTGTACATCCACACATTATGTTCATCATTCACAAATGGTCATGCATATGTCAATCTATAAGTAGTCATAGATAAAGCATATAAGGTAATTGAACATTCATTAGGACAAGATACCTAGCTTCTGGGATAAAACCATAATTCCTTGAGGAGTTAATCCTTTATATTATCTCTCTATCCTTAACCTAGAAAACCATAAGATCACCTTCTATATTACCACCATATCATAAACATATATGTGTTTGTTACTTGATGAACAACTATCAATCAGACACTCACATGATTATTCCACAAATCACATTATATATTGCATCATGTTTAAGTCATGCTAAACCTAATTTCTAACTCTAGTGGTGCTAAATAATTGTATTCATTATTGCATGTCACAATTAGATAGATACACATACAATTTAAACTAATTTCATCTCAAAGATACATGTTTAGATCACACATAGTAGTCAATACTATAATATGATGTACACCATAAGAATGTACAGTAAATAGGGTGATAAGTTATATTTATTAGAAAATATCACTCACAAATTTGATGACCAATCTCAAAAGCTTAACTCCTACATCCGTTAGTTCTTGCATTATGAACTCCTTAAGCATCTAAAATATAAGAATTTAACATAATGAATTACAAATCAAGAATCAAGAATATTAACCTAGACTTAGTTTATGAAAATGCTTACAAAAATTTTGATAGTCTTTTTTATTATGCTAATCCCCTTACAATAGAGCAACATATAAATGCATACACATAGTCCTTAATGGCACTAAACTTATGAACACACATAACTACAATGCCTATTTGGAACCTACAAAATAGATTATAACCTTCCAAACATGTCTGTCATTAAATGGCTTAAAAATTTTACGATTTAAATGCTTTGACTAATATTCAATGTCCTTGTAATCCCAAGTCCATCATAGGGACCTAAATGGATAAAAACATAGGCTTACAAAACCTAAAATCCAAAGTTATCTTACTTTAGAAAGGATGTAAAATCTTACTAAGATAGAGTATTCGTAACTAATAATAAAGATCACTAACAAAAATGCACCATGTATAATTTTATTTCGTCTTAATCGAGGTTGAGAGGTAGACAAATAAGAGTCCCCCCTCATTAAACCATTTGATCTTAGAAAAATTCCATAATCTTGCATTTCCTCTATATACCATATCAGAGAATTCTTCTTCCAAATAGGTTAATTGGAAAAGTAGGTCTACTTTCAAGTTCTAAATCCAATTTCTTAATATCATCTTTAGAACAATATTGTTAGAGCCAATGTTTCCAAAATAATGTTCATTTAAATTCTCAATTGAGTTTTTATTAATGAAAAATTGCTAATAATATGAAACTTGTTGTAGTTAGAAGCGAAATTGATTCCATTAAGCATGAATTAGATCTAAAAAGCTTAGATGGTGCATCCAATAAATCAAATCAACTAAAATGCTTGGGACCTTAGCTATTGATATTAAATTCAACTACTAGTAGTGAATGATCATATTATCTTTTCTTAATACCTTAAATTTTTAATTCAAGGAAAGAGATAAACATTCTCAAAATATTAAAATTTTATTAATTCTATTTCTACAAAGTGAGTTGGACAATGTGAAATTTTTTCTAATCAATGGTAAATCCATCAATTGGAAATCTTCAATAAAATCTTTGAACCTTTCCATTCCCCTTAGATAACTTATTCTATTTTTTCTCAATAATATCTAAAACTTTGTTAGAATCACCTATTATATACTATAGAGCTAAGATATTGCTTTTAGTTGCTCCAACTTAAACCATAATATGCTTTTAGTAAATTCATTTTATGGGAAGTAAATCACAAGCATAATGCACATGAAATAATAAGAGACTTATATTCCATCAATAATGATCCATTTAGAATTTTTAAAGATAATAGATGTGTGAAATACAAAGTAATTGCAAGAAATAATAATTCCTTTTAAATTGTTATCTGCTTCAAAAAAAAAAAAAAAAAGCCCAATCAACAATACTATCACCCTAAAGAAGATTAATTATGTATGAATCAACTAGCTATTTCTTTATCTCCTAGATGGCAAAAAAAAAAAAAAAATCAATCCTTTTTGCTAAATCCCAACACTTCATGACTTGCTTTTTTGATTTCAAAGTTCAACCCTCTAGCATTCCAAGAAAGAAAAATTGTTTGGGGATATTAAAACCCCTACTAAATAATTTATTATCTTTTGCCCATCTCTTTTTTGTCCATAAGATGAATGTTGATCAATTTGTTCATAATTTTTTAGAGTTCCTATGATGGAATAATACTAGATTCTTCCTAATTTCCATGTTAATCAAGTTTCATCTTTAGCTTTTGAGTCATTTAAAGACTGACCAATAGATTTAGTAGATGATGATCTAATGGAATTATTATTGGTTGGCTGGACTCTATAGTTCAAAATATTATTTTTCATATTTATTATTCCATTAATTGAAATCGAGCTTTATGATAAAGGAGATGTAAGATTGTGAATTTCTAGTAGATTTTCACTTTTCTTCTATATAAAGAGGTAAATTTTCCCTTACATTCGACTTTCTTTTTAGTTTTTTTTTTTGACTTTGTTAACAAACGGTGACTATAATTTTAAATTGAATCCAAATCATCGAGTTCAATTATAGTTACTAGAACTAATGAGTTGAGTTTGATTTTTGTTCCAAACTTATTTTAAAAAACTAATTATTTTATTTTTGAATATATTTTCATGTCTTTAATAGTAGGGTGAGCAAAATTATATTTAAAATGAAAATCGATTGAATCAAATCTATTTAGTTTTTCAGTTCATTTTTTATATAGATTTAGTTTGTTTTTTCTTAAAAATCAGTTAGTTTGATTTGGTTTGGTTTGATGTTTATAAAAAATTTAGTTCAACTGAATCAAATTAAACTAATTTAAATTAAAATAAAATAATTTAAACCTATATTAGATCAAATAAAAATAGTTGAAACCTATTTAAATTCATTATTTATATTAAAATAGATAAAGATCTATTTAAAAAACTTAATATTTATATGATATATTATGAAAATTATTATTTATAATAAAAATATATTAAAAATTAATTTTAAAAAATTGATATAATGCAAATCAAGCCAAATTAGTTTTGGATTCGACTCAATTTTATACTTGATTTGGTACAATTAAATTAGAATTTTTAGGTTTAATATTTAATTTTGTCAGTTTGATCAATTTAGTTTAATTTAAATTAATTGCATACCCTTATCTAATAGTAAAAAAAACAATAATATCCCTTAAATGATTAACATTTTTTAGAGCATAAAGAATTGCATAAGCAAAATTAATGAATTTTTATAGACAATTTTAATTATTGGAAAAGGAAAAAACAAAAACCATGAACTTTTTTTTTTTTTTTTAGGAATAAGCTTCCTATGAATCCTCCTAGTGTTTAGAAGAATGAAAACACATATCACTTGGCTTAGTTAAAAGTGTACTTTCTTACTCTACTCGGCTTCATCTATGCTGCTCATCATTGATATGTCGGTCATATAAAAAAAATCTTCATTTTTCTCTTTTTGAATCTCTTGTGTTATAATCTTGTCTTTATTCTAAACAAAGTTTATGTTTCTAAGGGTTGAGAGGATAATGATGGTTGAATTACATCTAAGATACTACCGTTGTAACTAAAAGTTTTCTCCACAATGATTATAAAGGTCAATGTCACTAGAATATGTTTGTCAATGATTGAGACATTGGCATTGTTCTATGTGTTGTTTCCACCATCCAAAAATTGCAAATTCTTTACCTAAATTGCTATCACCAAAGTAAAAAGACATTATATAAATATCAAGTTAACAAGTTGAACTTGATGATACTTTTGATCTTTTTTATATTTGAAGCAATAATTAATTATCTTTACCAAATCTTGTAATGGTTTTACCTTGTTACTATTAGATTGAGTTGCAAAAGGATAAACTTGACTACCACAAAACAATTGATATTCAATATATAAATTATACTAATTAAATTTCTCTATGATCATTAAAATAATTAAATTTCTCTATGATCATTAAAATATAAATATCCAAATATATGCATTATTTTTTATTTTAACTTATGATAATTTGTTAATTAATTAGATGGACTTTAAAAACCTTAGTTTTTCTAATTGACTTCCTTGACAAGGCTGTCATTAATTACAATGTAATAGAGGGATATTTCTAAGTCTTACACCCAAAAGTGCCCATAAGATGTTTGATGTAATGTCCTTGAATTGCATTGAACCATTTTTGCTATCTATTTTGTCCCTTTTTTTCATCCAATTTTTTTTTTTATCATACTTGACCAAGCTACTTAATGGCATCCCTTTATGGTTTTAATATGACAATCAATTTGTATGCAAAACATTCTTCCTCCATATTGACCCTTTTTTGTTGTAATAAGACTGTTGAATGGATTGAAGAAGTTGATGAAGTTTTATTCCAAAAATTTTGAACAAAAGTGAGCAATACTTTAGGTTTGTTAGAATTTTATTTTTGAAGACCCTAATCTTGTGGACACCACTAAAAAGGTGAATGGTGTTTGGATATGCTCTTAAAGAATCTTTATCAATATTGAGCAAAAACTTCAAGAAGTCTAATCTTTAATCTCCTAAGAAACCTTTTCCTTTTTCATCTTCTCCTAATATGAACCAACATTATTGTAATCAAGTCTTAGTGTTAGGCCCTAGAGATAACATAAAGCTATCTAAAGTAGCTAACTATAATATGTCTATATAGTTTCCTCAGGTAATCATGAAACCTTTGATATTGTACTGCCTATACATGATTTTGCCTCTTTTTGGCTACCTAGTGTATTTTTATTAGCTAATGAGTTTTCAACTTCTAAAGGGAGTGAGGATTGGTTATCTAGGTTAGTTGTAGCAACTCTTCATTATTTTGTTTTTATTCTCCAATTTAAACATTCCTTTGTTAAGCATGAGACTTTTCCTTTAGTTGTCTTCCCTATAGGCAATATGAGTGTCTTGTTGACCTTATAGTCAAGTGATGTCATGATTGAATTCCTATATGTAGAAAAACTTTAGTTTGATAAATGGTTCTGAGATATTAGACCTTGGCATACAAAATTTATAACCTAGTATATGGTTTATTTGGTTTAAAGTCCAAGATATTCCCAATCATTAGACCCTATCTTTTTTTAAATGGCTTAGAAGCTTCTATATGAATTTATCCTAATCGATGATAGCTCTTTTTGTAAGAACTAATGCTGCAAGAATTTTAATTTCCACATCTTCTTTGGAGTATGTTTATAAGATCATTACTAAGGATGATGTCTAGTTTGATGTCTAGTTTGCTCTCTACTTTGAAGAGGCTTGTGATGATATTTTTCATTCTTTTCCTATCAATTAAAAATTTCCAACATGGAGCAGTGCTTATGATTTGCTAGTTTAAAAAGATTATGATGTTAGTAATGATTTGGATGATAATGGAATGGGTAATGTTATGAAGAATGACTTTGTCTGTTGGCCTATTTGTTCTATCTCTAAAATTCCTAAAATAACCTCAATATGATCGACCCAACCTATGGCTTAAAGATATTTGATTTGAACTCACTTGAGAACAAATGTGATCCAAAATTGACTAGACTTGAACTTACCTACCCATCCAATTTGTCATCACTAATGCTAAGAAATAAACACTATGAGAAATTTAATGTCTTGTTATAAAACAATTTGCCATAATATATATTGAATTTGTCACTAGATATATATATATATATATATATATATATATATATATATATATATATATATATATATATTATAAAAAAATAGAAATATTTTTTTTAT
>CATIWR010089570.1:0-15827 GCA_949677035.1 Omphalea diandra | reverse complement strand
TTTTACATGCCTTGGGCTTCTTTTTATATGCCTTGGATGAATTGGGTTGTGCTTGGGTGCTCTCCACAAGTTGGGCTCCATTGTATTAAGTTAAGTGCTCCATTTGAAGAGTTTAAGCTCCCATTAGCTTTTAATTGGGCTTCACGCATCCTTTGCTCTTCTTGGGCTAATCCAAGTGTAACTCCTTGTTGCATGAATGCTCCAATTGCCTCCTTAAATTTCTTTAGCCTTCCTCTTGTGATTGGGCCTTGAATTTGAAGTGGATCCTTTGCTAAGTTGCGTTGGCTATTTGCATCACTAACTGAATATTCAATCAATTTGTTCTATTTATAGTAATAAAGAGAAAAGATCAATAAAATAATAAAATAAAAAAAGAAACTTGAACTGTAATCATGATGTTATTAAGAAAATATCCATTACAAGTATTGGCCTAGGGCATATATATATATATATATATATTTCAATGGTTAAAGCAATATTTACTCAACAATGGTTACTATACTTTCAATTATTAGATTAAAAATCTAACAGTTCTAATAATTATGACTTGTAATTAATGTTTACATTGAAAAATATAAGTATTTATTATTCAGTTATAAAAATAATAACCATTCATTGAGACATAACCATTGAAAACTCTACTTATATATATGTGTGTAAAATAATTTTCATTTTAATATCTAACTCGATCCATTTAATATGTATAATTGTTTCTATATTACTCAATAAAAAGTAGAATTTACATATCAAATATGAAAATGTTAAATAAATATATAATATTTTTTTTATATGTTTGCTATTTGGTCTCTAAACTATTAAAAAAGGTCTTATTAAAGATAAATGTAATTTTAAGATTATTTTAGGGGAGTGATTAAAGATAAAACTCAATTGCATTTTGGACATAAACATCACGCATTAAAGAGAGAAGACCACTTAGTAAATCATAATAGTCACATTTGAAGGAGAATAAAATCCTAAATTAACACTTCTGAAATTATATGACAATTCGAGATTGAGAGAAGCAAATCTTAAAAATGGCATCTTTATTAAGGTCATTAGTTCTATTGTCAATCATCACATCTTAACTTAATTACCTTGAACACATCAAGAAGCAGATGACCATGTTCGAGCAAGCTTAAGTTCAACTATGAAGGATAGCCAAGGATTTTTAAACGTGGTTTAAAGGCAGTTGGGCGGCTTTCTTAAAGTGTATTGAACCTAAGAAGGAGATTTGATTGGGTGGCTTTCTCAGAGTGTATTGAACCTAAGAAGGAGATTTGATTCATGTATCAATTACAAGGTATAGTTTATAGGTTTTGTATCATTAAATTGAATTACCCTTTACATATGACTGAGATGAACACAATTGTCATAGATAAGTGATTATGAATGCTTTGAATGGCATGATACAAAGATGGATCAATGTGCAAAAGATGTGATTAACATGTTTGTGGATGAAGTACTTGAAGTAAAAGGTTCAAGCTCAAGTATGAATGTTAATACTTTGAATATTGATGAGACTAGGGTACAACTAATAATTGATGTGAGAGATGCTAGGCAACAATATGGCATGTATAAGAAAAAAAAATTTTATTTAAAAACTATTTGGCTAGTGATTTGGGCATTCCTGATTATTAGAGTATTGTTTGTGGTGGGATTGGTATGCTGGTGAAGTTTTAGAAGGTTGTTTAGTGTGTATTTTTATATTGAAACGATGTAAGATGAAGTTCTTTAATGAAAAAGCTACTTATTCAAACTTAATTTATGTTGTGTTTGGTAATGATTATGTTCAATATAATCAAATTGTAGATAATTAGCATAAATATAAAGATTTCATTCGTATAAATTTAAGATAACTATAATTAAGATCTTAATGAATAGTATATCCAACATCATATTATAAACAAAATCACATGGAAAAACCAATGACTATGAGTTAACAAGACATTTGAAAAAAGGCATTGCTTATGACAAGAACATTAATGTGTAAGCAAAATTATCAAAAAAAAAAAAAAGAAAACTACATTCAAGGCTTCCAAATTGGCCTAATTGGTTGTTGTTTTAGATTTCTTTATTAAGACTTCTTAGTTAATTGAATCATTTCATAGATTTGAGACTATGGAGACATATTCTAAATAGGAATTATTGGAATTCTAAAGTCATTTAGTGGAGTCATTTGTAAAGTATTGGAATTATTGTTGCCCAAAGATACTATTACTTAAATTTGTTCTATTGAAAATAAAGGAGTTTCATGCCATGTGCAGTCTAACCTTTATATTTTTTTTTATAGATTCCCAATTATTGTCTCCTTGGCTTCATGCAATTGACTTGTTGACACAAGGATTGCCTTGCTATTGAAGTCCATGCCTTTGGAACTTTCCATATCTTGGATTATGTTCATAAATATTTAATGGTAGATTTCTTGAGATCACCCTTTGATTTTCAATTGGAACTAGATTTTGATAAGTCATTAACCTCTTTATAAGTTGAATGGGCTGCCATTGATAGTAGTACAAAATTAACATAAGTCAATCATACAAAATTAATAGAATTAAAACATTAGTACAACAATTTTTATTTGCCATGTTGCTTTGCAAGTCTCATGATCAATAATGATTCCAGAATCAATTTGCTTATTCCTTTTGTTTCTCTTAGTAGAGATATGTTGAGTCCTAACCTTTACTTTTCCCTTTCCTTGATCCATGTGTTCAGATGTGCTACTCTTAGAAAAAATTGGGTAGCTAAAGGCTCATCAATCCTAATCCTAATGCTTGCATTTTCCTTAGATGGTAGGTTAGTATGTTATGGAGCTATAATACTTCCTTTGCTAACCTAACATATTAGATACGTTGTTAGGTTGCAATTGCATTGTGTGCTTAAACAACCAAACTAACTTTACATCTTACAAATTTATTTTGTTGTATATTAGTAGCTTTAGGTGTTTATGATGGTTTGAACTATGATCTTTTTCCTGTCTTTGATGTGTTTGATATTAGAACATAATGAATTTTTTTTTTATCATATAACATAAATAATAACTTATACGTGATATAAACAATAACTTAAATGTGATATTTGTATTAAATGTAAATCACATTAGGAATTCTAGTTATATAAAAGCAAGTTTATTGTTTGTCTTATGGCCTTACACATTGAATAATGCATATCTACTTCCTTCTTTGCTAGCTTTCCTGATTTCTTAAATTTATTCCTCAACTGCTTAGGTCTTCTAGGCATTTTCTTGGCGGATGGTGGGTTAAGTGTTTCTTCATCAATTATAAGCAACATATTTTACCCTTAATTGGCTATAAAGGGTATTGATATGATTTTAGAAAATTTTCATTACTATACAAATTAGAAATATAGTTAATAATATCATTCCCCTTATGGTACGCAACACCAATGGTATGGGATGGGGAATTCTTGACAAATCCCATAACCTGTATATGTATGACTAATTAACCACATCAACTTCGTGCCTATCTTTCCCTTTAGATATCTCATACACTCTCTCACCATTTCAATACAGTTGGCAGTGAGTAACCTTCAACATGTTATCCTCTAACTTATCAATAACATTAGGACTTACATTTTTAACTTATTTTGTAGCCTCAACCTTTTTAATTTGATTCCTATCATCAAATCAATCCTTATATTATCTAACATGTTGATGATATGTTTTGCCCTTGCATATAATGGATTTTCATCAAAACTCTCCCACAAATTATCACAAAGATGAGATAAAATATACTTTACACTAGGTTGGTGGAGGGTTTTTGTCTAGCAAGTCTTGGATAAAACCAAGAGCAAGTTCTTCTAACACACCAAGTTGATCTTCAAATTGTTGTCGATAAGCTCCATAATCATAAATATGCATATGCAATTTATGTTCTTATTTATTCGTGTAACAAACACACACACACACACGCACACACGCGCGCACACACACATACATACATCAATAATTAAGAAATTTTTTATTTTATTTTTATTTGTTATATAGGAACATCACAATAAATAGTTTTTAAATGAATATTATTTAAAATTTTCAAAATTGTTATCATTTAATTTAGATAAATAATTATTTTTTCAAATGTTTTAAAATATTTTTCTTTTACTCTTGCCCTGTATTATAGGTGTTTTTAATTTTTCTGCGTTTTGGGTCATTTTGTATCTGTTTCTTCGCATAAACCTATACATCCATTTCCTTATTAGAATTTCGATGCTTCCATATTCATCAATGTACACATTCAATTACTGTCGGCCTGCATTATATTGAAGAAGAGTATGGATTTTGGGTTATTCTTGACCGGGTTCTTCGCATACACCTATACATCCATTTCTTTGTTATTAGGATTTACAGGAGAAGGGCAACATTCCAGGTGATACATTTGTGATTGACGATGTTAATTCGAAGAAACAAACTTTTCTTGAGGATGCGAGGTACGGTTAATTAGTGCATGTTTGTAATATCGCAAGAAATTTAAAGGTAAAAGATTTCTGAATTTGTCGAAATGGTGTTTCGGCATTTTTTTGTGTGCATGTTCCTTATATTAGAACTTTCGGCGTTATTGGATGTGGTAATCATGCTATTGGTTTCGGTTTTGTCTTATTGGTTTTGAGTCAATGTATCCATGTGCTTTCTCTTGATGGAAAAGGGGTTGGTTTTAGTGGGTGTTGACACCTGTTCGTTTTGTAACATTTGCTTCACTGTGATGAAGTGGTGTTAAGGTGTTACGATTTCTGCGTTGTTATGTGGAAAGATTGTCTTTTGGTTATTTTGATGCTATGGTGTATTGAATTGAAGATAGCTATGGGTTATTAGTTGGATGTGTAGTTGCGTTATCGTGGGTGTGGATTTCTCTTTGGTTTATATGTGGATGCACCATGACATGAATGTTGTTTTGCCATTGATATGTTAATATGTTCGTATTATGTTATTTCTTTAGCAACCTAATATGGGTTTTAAGATAGGGCTTCAAGATTAGTGCAACACTTCAACTACCGAGGAGTATTTGATGTTTTGGCTGGAACTCTTACATTTTTATATATTATTTTAATAACAGTGATAGAGTTCTTTAGTGTGAACATAAACTTCGGTGGTCTTGTTCTCTTCTATATTATTTCAGTCTTTTCTGTTCTTCCTTCTCTCACTACTTTCTCTGGTTTCTCTCTCTTTTCTTAAGGTCTACTATTATGCTAGCCACTTTCTGTTTCTTGACAGCTGCATTTTAGGGATTTTAAGACTTGCAATTTCCAGTGTAGCTCACTATTTGGTAATTCTGTTTGCAATCTTACGTGTTAATTTGTGTTTTTGGTGTTATACGTGGGGTTCCGGTTGATGGTGGGGTGTTAAAAATATGTTTTTGCCTGTTTGAAGGGTTACAGAGTGTTGGTGTATGCTTTCCTTCATAACATGCTGCCAACACTTTCTTTGGTGTATTATCATCTGCTTTTATGTGTGTGGTTTCGTTATTTTGAAAAATTGTTCTGAGTTCCACTAATTAGAAGGTTTTCTCTTCTTGCATGTTATCACTTTCGAGCTTCTTTGGAGGTTGTTGCTATGTTCTGATGTCTTATTGTCTGACTTTTGTTTATCACTAAATAGTATAAGCTATGCTTTTCCAAAATGTTTTCCATTCAATGACCAGAAATTATTATTCTGTTTCTCGGATTTGTTGGCTTCTTTTCTCTCCTTCAGTTCTTTATCAATGTATTTTTAGTTTTTTCTCCTTTTTGGCACTAATTGGTATATTGAAAGTTTTTTAAATTTATAAATTCCATGCTTCTTTTATCTCTGGTTTCTAGAGTTGCTATGCAAACGTCATGACTGGTATTGTCAGCCGTATATTTGTAGTACATATTATAATTATGTATTTCCCCATATATTTCTACCTTTTTTTTAAAGGGTTGTCTCATGTTTGTGCATGCTTTTTTACGTAGCATGACGCGAACACTTCTTCTTCACTATTAATATTTGTTCCTCTATTTGTATGTTTCGGTTTTTCAAAATATTCCTAACCATCGAGTTCAATAATAGTTTCATTTTAAAAAAAATGGTCATTTTTATAAAATTTAGCCATAACTGAATGTCAATTAACTTAAAAAAGAAAATGGATTTTTGGCGAGAATATAATCCCATTTAATATTTTGCAGTTCTATTTTAACAATTATTTGCAGAAACTAAATTTTGGATAAATTTAAATTTGCAAATGCTGATTTTCTATGGGAGGTGAGGAAATTAGTACTGAATTGAATCGAAATGGTGTTTATAAAGAGATTTTTTCTGTACACTTATATTAGCTAATTGGGTAAATATATAAATTGTATTTCTTGCTTATACTAACTACACATTTATAACGGCGTAAATATTTGATTTATATTTAAATTATAATTATTTGGATTATATCAAAATATATGGCTTAGTAATTGGGGCATCACCACTTTGTGTTGTGATTTTAACGCTTTTGGAAAGTATTTTCTACATGCTATCGTACTTAATAATAGCTTTTATTGTATAAGGAACTACTCTATAATTTTGGTTTTGCTTTTGTGTATTAAATAATAGACTGCTAAATGAACAATATTATGTTCCTGTTTACTATATTTTAATTAATTTTCGTCTCTCTATTTTCTATATTCAGAATTTTGTAAATGTCAAATTAGTAATATTTCATTTGCAAAGGAATATGCAAGTTGTGTGTTTTTTTTTCTGTAAAAATACTGAACAAAATATGTTTCCTTCCCATATTAACTTTTATTATGTAATTTAAATGTTTCATATGTCTTGAAATTCTAAAAATAAATGTACAAAAATAAATTGAATACAAAGTGTATATTCATGTGATAAATTTATTAACAAAGTATTTTAAATATTAATCTTCATAATGATATTCAATACCAAAATAATTGGTGTTTCAATCATTTTGGGGGTTAGCGTTTTTAATTATTTGGTGATTTATAAGATTGAATACTTAATGATTAATACATTAGTTATTAACAAATAATTTTCTAATGCCATCTATTATATTTTGATTTATTCGTATTCTTTAATCTATTTATTATATTTTAAAATTAAAAATATTAAACTATAAATTTTTAATCTTTGAAAAAACATATAAGATTTTTATTTTCTTAAAGAATATAGGACAGACAGATCATAGAAAAATTATGTTGAATCTAAATTCTTACAAATACATTTAAGTTCATGACTTATTATAACATTAGTGAGAAATTATGTTGTAGTTGAATTATATGATTCTCAATATTATCTAATTAAGTATGCTTATAATGAATGAATTAATTGCAGGTTACCAGTAGCTTTTTTACTTCAATTGCAAGTATGTCATTTACTTAACTTAAAGAATCTTGCTTTTGTATCGCAAGTTTATTCTCAAATATTTTATTTATTATTTATTTCATCTATTTTTGGAATTGATATTATAGTATGGAGTATCAATACAGTGGTATATTAGATGATAACTTATTTAATGTTCAGATATATTTAGGAGACGCAAACTTAGGTATAGGTTATGAGTGAAATTAAATTTAATTAATGCAATAATTACATTATTCTTAACATTCATGTTCTTGATTAATTATAAAGATATCAGTATGAGAACATCCGATACATGTTCAGTTGGAATTGTAAATGATAACGACTTCGTCAGTTCGAAACGAGCAAGATTTAGTTGACGTTACAATAACTGAACTATCAAATTTTACAGGTAATTGTTATATTCCGAAGCTAGGGGATAAATTTCAGTGACAATAAACTTATATCTTGCTTAAAAACAAAAATTAATAGAAAGTAATAATTTTTCTTCCACAGTTCACGAATATCCCAAACGAAGACGTATTTGTCGTCAAGATCAAGTGGGTAGACAAAAGAGATGAAATCTGTCTGCTAGTAGTAGTACTAATCTATTCTTTAACTTTAACCTAAAAAATTTTTCTTCTATATAAATTTTTTTTCTATATATATTACTGTATTAGATTCTAATTAACAACAAATTTCTATTAGGTAGCTGCGCACCAAAATCAGATCTTGGTTGGCCAAACAACCAATATGAATACGGTGTTGTATTGTATTGATTAGCAAAACATGCTGGTAATTCGAGCGAACATGCTGCTAAAATTTGTACGTTTTGTCCTCAAAGAGGAAGGATAAAGTTGTCTCCTGCTGTGTCCGCGCCGTCGTTCTTGGAAAACTTATTATGGTATGAGAATGGACCGATTGCGTCAAAATTTGTGAACATATCCGACATTATGTTCGCTTTTTCATCGATCGATAGAAAAATAGATTATGAAATAAATAATAGACTTGGACCCTATGTTTTTAGAATTTGTGACCAAAATCGCCATTTGATTGGTTCATTATTACCTACTAAAGGAACAATACCTAAGTTTACATAGTTATATATATACGATATGAAAAATAAAAATGAAGTGCGCAATAGAATATGCTCTTTCCATTATCTAGATGTACGCCTGTCTATAAAAGCTAATTGTTAATGGTCTTATTGAAATGTTTGATGCATATAATGTAATCGCCAAATCCTTCCGAATGGTGTGTGATAGATTCAAAAAAAAAAAGATTACTTGCCTATTCAATTGATATAGATTCAAAAAAAATGATTACTTGCCTATTCCATTGAGATTATTAGAATGAAGATGTGTGGACAGCTTACAATATAATCCTCCAACGTCATCAGAAGTAGCTGGCTTTATAGTGGGTGATTTTGGCATGTTTGATAAAAATTGAGAAATTATCATTGAGCATAAGTCTGAAAATTTACAACGAATTAGTATTTTACACCCAAGTCTTATACTGTTACAATATCCAATATTATTACCATAAGGGAAAATGGTTATAAAGTTGATATTGAATAAAATATAACAAATCATAATAGATTAAAAAGAAAATGTGACCATGCGTAAATATTATGTGTACAAATTGTAACAATGACTCAATGAAGGAACATCATTAAAAGGGATCGCTTATTTCAATAGTTTGTTGTTGATAAATTCTTATTTGTAGAAGAACAGTGATTGCTTATATCAAATATAATCAACAAGAATTATAGTAAAAAATATATTCTGAAATTAAAAATGTCATTCATGTTGGTCGTACAAATTCGAATGATGTGGACAGATCAATTATAATAATATTACCTTCTAGTTATACAAGTCCATGATATATGATGAAACATTATCATGATGCTATGACTATTTCTAAATTTTATGGTAATTAATTTGTTCAATGCTTTTTGGCTTGAAATACAAAAAATGTTATATTATATCGTCGGTCAAAAACCAGAAGATAGAATTGACATTGTAGTATGTATTTTCAAGATTAAAGTTAATGAATTGATTGAAGACATAAAAAAATGTGAGTATTTTTGTAAAGCTATCTCCTTCTTATATACTATCAAATTTCGAAAAAGAGGACTGTTGCATATTCATTACCTGATATGGTTACATAGAGATAGTAAACCCCGAAACAACCTTTAATATTGACCGAATTATTTTCACAGAATTACCATCCAAAGAATTAGATCCTGATGCATTTCAATTGTTTCTAAATTTATGATTCATGGTCGATGTGGTCTCATAAACTTATCTTCTCCATGTATGAAAAAAAAACAAATGTAGCAAATTTTTTTTTCAAAAAATAACAATAAGAAACTGTAACTGATGAAAATAGATTTGCTATATACAGGCGCTATAATAATGTAAATTTTACTATAAAGAATGACTAACATATTGATAACCGTTTCGTGGTGCCTTATAATAAAGATCTTATATGTAAACATGAAAACACATATTTGTGTAGAATATTATTGTACATCTACGATGGTGAAATATTTTTTCAAATATATTAATAAAGTGGCCAACAAAAATTCAAGCGTTTATTGAAAATTATGGAAAAAATGTTGAATTGAATGAAAATGCTGAAAACATTATTATTAATGAAATAAAAACATATATATTATTGATATATCTCACCATGTGAAGTAGCTTGGAAATTATTAATTTCTAATACAGGATAGAGAATTAGTTGTTGAAAAATTAGTAATACATTAGTTGTTGAAAAATTTGTAATACACTTGGAACATAAAAATAATATTGTCTACAAGCCTTTTGATAACGTATGCTGCATTGCAAGTAATCCAAATTTTAAAAAGACTATGTTTACAGAATGGATGAATACAAATAAACTATATGAAGATGCTGTAAGCCTAACATATGTTGAATTTCTGACTAAATGGGTATGACAAAATAAAGATAAAATTTGGACTAGACGGAAGAAAGGTTTTTGTATCAGTAGAATCGCTTATATATATCTGAGTTTCGAAGAATTTAATTATTTAAGAATGCTTTTAAATATTGTTAAGAAACCTAAAAGTTATGTAGATATTAAAACAGTTGACGAAATTACATATGATACTTTCTAATTAGCATATAACACTTATGGTTTAATAGGAAATGATGTTGAATGGATTAATGCATTAGAAGAAGCTGCATTATATGCCTCAACTTTTTAATTGCGCCATTTATTTGTTATTATTATATTATTTTGTGAAGTTACTGATCCGAATAAACTTTCAATTCCCATTGGAAATTTTTTGATGACGATATAAAATATGAACTACATCGAAGTTTGGAGATTCCATTGGCATCTATTTTTAATTATTATTTAAAAAATTGAGTGTTACTAGAATTAGAAAAAAATATTTAATAAAAATTCTTCCACTTTAATAGACTATAATGTACCTTTACTTGACAAATCATTAATTAGTGAGAACAACAATAGACTATTGATTGAAGAACTAAATTACAATATTCTTGAATTAAAACATAAACATAATAACTTAATTAAATCTTTAAATATTGCACAACAATGTATACACGATGACATTATTAATGCAATTGAATGTAACAAGAAATAATTATTATTTGTTTATGGCCATGGTAGAACTGGGAAAACATATTTATATGAAGTCATTATATCTAAACTTAGATTAGAAAGGAAAAATAGTTTTAGTTGCTATTATTGTAAATGCTAAGGGAAGAATATTTAGAGAACATGTGACCTAAGGCATTGCACTCACTTCTTTACTTTGAAAAATGTGTTTTGAATGATAACAAAACTATTGTTTTGAAGGATAATAAAACTATAACAAAACCAAGAGAAGTTCTAATGTTTCTACTTTAGTGTTTTTGGATGATTTGAATATACCTAATGAATGTTAAAGGGGGAGATTGTTGTGAATGCTAAGGGAGAGAATGTTTGGAGAACATGTGACCCCAAGACTCGTCGAACGTTAAAGGGATAAAACAAGTTCAACGGATATTATACAAGTTCAAAGGCATTAGACCATTCAGTGGACATTGAAGGATGAGCAATGAACGTTGATTAGATGCTGCTTTTTTGCCAAAGTCATATAGACCTTGAAACGGGCATTGTCCCTTTGTAATAGGCATTGATCTAGCATAGCAACATGCGTTGCATATTTGTAATAGGTGTTGGAAAAGTACCCAAGCTTGAGCAAAGCTTTTGGAATTTGAAACGAGTGTTGGCCCTTCTCAATAGGCGTTGAAGGAGTTTCTGATGGGCATTGAGAATAGGTTAATGGGCGTGGAAAGTAATTGTGCAATGTTTGACAGACAGAGCACAAAGTTCAAGTTTTTTGAAAATGAACAACAAGCATTATTGTTGCTCTAACAAACATTGTAGTCAAAGCCAATGAGTGTTAAATGATGGATAATAGGCACTGGAAGTAACCGTTATAAGTTCAATGAGGGTTGATGAAGAACACCGGGTGTTGTCATTTCTAATGACTAGTTTTATAGAAAAGTTATTAGACATAATATCAACTATTCCAACAACTAGTTTTGGAGTTTGGCTATATAATGAGCAATTTTAAAGTCTAGAAAGGTCAGAGAAAAGGTTAGAAAATATTGTGAACAAGTGTGAACATTTTTGAAAATCTTTGTAACTCTTTGTGCAAACATTTTATGGTGTTGCTTTGTATTTGAGTAGAGTAAGGTTTGTTTTTGTTACTCTTTTTGAGAGTAGATTTTCTTGTGCACTAATTGTGTATTTACTGCCTATTTGAGAGAAATAAACACTGCTTGGATCTATTATTACTAATGGTTGTAAAGGTTTGTATTTTGCTTAGAAAAATACTAAGGGAAAGGTTATCCTTGAGCTTGTAAAAGGGAAGATTCTTCCTTGTCCTGAAAAAGGGAAGGTTTTCCTTAAGCCTGGAAAAAGAAATAGAAAAGCCTATGTGAAAGCTTGGGAATGGAGTAGACACGTTGTCAAACCACTATAAAAATCTCTGTGTTTGAATTTGTTTTTATTTACAATCCAAAGGTCCCCCCTCTTAGGTTAGCTCATCTGCCGCTCATTCCAACAATTGGTATCAAAGTCTTACCTCTTTTAAAGTTTAAGTGCAAGAGGGATACGATCATGGCAGTCCAAAATGAGCATGGACCATAAGGACAATCAGTGGTGAGACCTTCCTTTTTTAATGGAATAGATTACCAGTATTGGACAAGCATAATGTATTACTTTCTTAGATCTGAATCCATTAAGTTGTGGACAATTATAGAGAAAGGTCCATACACTTTAATGAAAACACTTGCCGATAGGACTCAAATAGAAAAAGACATTAATGAGATGTCTGGTAAAGAAAAGAAATAAGTTGCTAATAATGACAAGACCATCTATATGCTCTTTTGTTCCTTAAGTAGAAGTACAACAAGGTGAGCATGAAGTCAACTGCTAAACAAAACTAGGAGGCCTTAGAGATCACACATCAGGGTCAAAGAAAATAAGATGGAGACCTTCATTTGTCAGTATGAAACCTTCCTTATGAAGCCTGATGAAATAATCTCAAGAATGTATGATCTATTCATTGACATTATTGGAGAAATGAAGGCTATTGGAAAGACATTCACCAATGAGGAACTTGTGAAGAAAGTTTTGAGGTGCCTACTTAATGAGTGGCTTGGCAAGATCACCTTTATAACATCCTCAACCCAAATCATATGCATTTTAATTATGTTATATTTGCAAATAGGCACTGGATAAATTATTTTTTTTTAGACATGTGAATTAAAAAAACACAACAATGACACTTGCACTCTTACATTTGGGGCACTTGAACATATATAAATGTTAGCATAGTTGCATGGAAAATTATATTATGTTGTGTGCATGTTATAGTATCATAAATAATGGCATTTTAGAGCTTAATTAAAAGTATAAGGAGCATCTAGGGAGTAGGAGATGGATGAAGATGCTTAAGGAGTGAAGAAGAGGGACTAAAAGAGGAAAAGTGAACTTCCAACCAATGGAAATGAAACACCATGATTTTATCTTGTTATAATAAGTTTACATATGACATTTAGGGTCATATTATTGAGGAAAAACCATGAGTTATACCAGAAGAAAGAGAGAGCTAAGGAAGAAAGAAAGAAAGGAAGAAGAAGAAGAAGAAGAAGAAGAAGAAGAAGAAGAGGGAGAAGAGTGAGCTGCCTAGGGAAAGAGTCCTAAGGTTTTCTAATTCTGGGATAATAGGTAAGTTAATTTATCTTCTTCTTAACTGAAATTAACTTCTCATGACATGTTAATCATGCATGGTTAGTGAGAATTATGGAGTAACTGAGGTAGAGCTCTTGGATGGAAGTTGTAATCCAAGAGAACAAGAGCTGATTTTGTTGGTTTTATTGTTAGAGTAGAATATTGCACCCACTATTTCATAATCCTAGAAGAGGAATTATGGAAAGTTCAAAATATAAAAGTTGTAGCTTTATATCTCATATAAATGCATATGAAACAGTTTTGCTTGATTTTGTGTGTGTGAGGAGATATGACTCATTTAGTAGGGCTTGGTCACATACGAACTGAGATGATCTCAGTCTTCTATTTTCTTATATTTTCATGGTCTTATATTCTGATTTTGATAAAGTTAAAAACATGAAACTTGTAGCTTTATATCCCCTCTAAATACTTATAAATTAGTTTTGATTGAATTGTTGTGTGGTAAGAGATATGGCTCATTGATTGGGACTGACCCTATATCGGGATGAAACCTCACATTTCTTTTAATTCTATTTTCTAAGAATTTGATGGCCATAGATTCAAAATTTGATGATGGTCCAAACTTAAAAGTTGTATATTTATGTCTAATATACATGCCTGTGAAATATTGTTTCCAAATCTAGCATGGTTGTTGCGATATTGTCCCTTCATCATGACTGTTTGTCAACATGTTATAAACCTGCTGACCCTGAGAATTGGTCCTTTGTTTTGGTGACTTTATAGACTGAATTAGATAATGAGTAAATATAAAAAATGTTCCTTTATATGTTTTGTAATTGGTGGTAGATTATTATTACAACTGGATTGGTACAATTTGAGATACTCCCAAGAATGTAAGACCTACTCAGACTGAGATGACATTGCAATAAGGAAAAATTCAAAAATTCACTACATTTTCTATGTGTCTGATATTGGCTTGAAATTTGAATATGTTGTATCATTATGTGTCAGTTTGTTTGGAAAAAAGAATCAAGTAATTTGGATGAGTATATCTAGAGTTATTGCTGTGAGAGTATAGCAAGCTCAGGCTGTCATATAAGGAAAATATGCATAAATACTAGGTCCACTTGCATGAATCATGCCATAGTTGCATAACAAGATGGAAATCTTACTTTATCATCATGAATTGATTTGATGTATTGAAATAGGTCATCGAGGCATTGAGGTTAATAGTGAGAATAAGCCGGGACCATCCATGGCTAAACAAGCTTGAAGGAGGAGGTAAGTAAATAGCTAATGGTATTATATGTATGGTTGGTTAAATACAATGAACTTATACTCAATGGAATGAAATGTTGTTTAATGTGATGATATTGTGGAATACATTGATGAAAGATTGTTATACTCTTGATTTATTTATTTTCATGAGATGTTGATAATATTTAATAGCCTATGTGGCGATAACATTTGATAGTCTGTGTAGCGATAAGATTTGATAGCCTGTGTGGTGATAAGATTTGATAGCCTGTGTGGCGATAATATTTGAGAGCGTGTGTGGCGATAATATTTGAGAGCGTGTGTGGCGATAATATTTGATAGCGTGTGTGGCGATAACATTTGATAGCCTATGTGGCGATAACATTTGATAACTTGTGTGGCGATAACATTTGATAGCATGTGTGGCAGTAACATTTGATAGCCTATATGGCAATAACATTCGATAGCCTGTATGGCAATAACATTCAATAGCCTGTGTGGAAATGAGATCTATAGCCTATGTGACATTTAAGAGTAAAAACTCTTTATTTCGTGCATGAATATGATGATGAGTTATTAATATTTAAATGTTTGTTATGTTATTTAAGATTGAAGTATCGTTATGTATTTACTTACTGAGTATACAAACTTACTCTTTTGCATTAAATTTTCTTTTAGGAAGAGTATACTAAAGATTGCATCCAATATACATTTTGAAGTTGTTGTCTAGTAGTGTAATAGAGGTTGGGGTAGTATGTAGTCAATTAGTATTTTAGTTTGTTTATCCATGTATGTTTTGTTGTAAATAGTTACTATGTGGTGAATAAGAGATATAGTGAAAAAAAATTAAATAAGGAGTTAATGACAATGGATAGTGTCACACCCCATTAAATCATCATTAAATACTCTAAGTCTATCCATTATTTAAAAAAAAAAAAACCTTAAGTCAATGATCATTTATTTATCATAATCATTTTTCACACAATGTCTCTTGTTCACAACATAGTCATTATTT
>CATIWR010089566.1:0-49341 GCA_949677035.1 Omphalea diandra | reverse complement strand
TCATATGTCAAAAGAATTACAGGAAGATGGACCAATAGGTCCCAAATCATATGTCAAATGAATTACAGGAAGATGGACCAATAGGTCCCAAATCATATGTTACATGAATCACATGAATATCCCAGGAGCAATGTTTGCCTTGCTCGGTCAAGACAAAAACAAAGCTATTACATTTGCACTTGCATAGTTAATTGTTATACTTGCAATGTATCTTGATGATATTTGATTATGGATTATGCCATGAGAATTTGATTATTATTTTTATTCACTGAGTTGCGACTCACCAAATAAAATTTTTTTTTCAGATACTGAAGAATAGGAATTGGACACTTTCGTGCTTTCAGTTTTACATTGAGACATAACTGAATCCAAACTCTCTCTCTCCTTGTGTCATATACATATATGTACATCAAATACATGTTTGATTGTGTGTGTATGATGGATAAAACCTTTATGCATATGTATTTTGAACATGAATGATATGAGTTATGTAAATGAATATGGCTGTTATATGAAGTACACAAGATTACACCAGTTTTTGATAAATCTATTCCTTTTGGGCAGACAGACTCTCTAAACTAATGCAACTCTTAACACAAGTAGCTTAATTCCAACACTCACTCCCAACATCAACGCATTTAATAACCCTATTTGGGAAGATTATTATATACATTAATTCGAAATTTTCTCTTCACAAAATTAAAAATAACTCTATGAATTTCAATGGATGTTTCATTTTGGTGGTAATACCCATATCAACACATAAAATTATTTTTAATTATAGATTAATAAAAGCCCAATTAAAATACATACTAAACACAAATATATATATCAAACCTATATAAGGTACCAAACACAATATAACTTAATTCTAAATACATGATTATTATCTCATATATGTACAAATCAAATATTATTTATTTATTTATTTATTTTATTACAAATCTAATGTCACTAAATTATAAACTGACAATTAACTATAAATCACCCAAATATATATATATATATATAATCATTGAAATAAAAAAAACATACCATGATGAAAATTTAAAAAAAAAAAATTGCACGTGTCAAGTTTGATCCTTTGGATCTAACTGACAATCACGTTGAAGTCCAGTGTGAGGTAAAGGTCCTAACTAGAGATGACATAGGCAATAATGCCTTTCCGTCATGCTTGCTAGATGGCAAATCCCTTGTGTCGGTTTAGCCGATTTGGGCACAAAAAACTTCTATATAATAGACGCTGTTAACGAAGAATTCAACGACAGTGCCGGTGCGCGTCAATTAACAGAGGGACCTTGGATTGATACCATGCCTAGTTGGTCGCCAAAAGGAGACCTTATAGCTTTTTTTTTTTTAAATAGACATAATCCATATAATGTTGAGGCATTTAACATTTACGTGATTAAACTAGGCAACTAGTAATCACTGGGATGCCCTCACTCGGGCCATCAACCTTTTTTTTTTTTTAATTAATCCTTTCTTTGGATAAAACAAGTAAATAAACTTATAATTTAATTATCAATACAAAATATTTAGGGTTCTAAATCATGTACAATCTCACACTCTAATACCATATATAAGAATCTATTTAGGATCTTGTACATGAATTTAGAACACCAATCAATAGTAAAACAGAAATAAATTTCATACATGTTTACGAATTAGATCTAAAGATTATTTTGAGTCATAATTGTAACCACTGAAATTAAGCACCAAGAAAATAGATCAGAAGGATTAAAAACATGAGTTAAGTCTTTCTCTCATTGACCTTATAGAGAAAGGACAGAGCACAAGTAGCAGTGAATATAAGAGAAACAGATAGAGAAACATACATATATAGTTTTTCTTGTATTTTGATTATTGGGTTATATAGTTTTTTTTTTTCAAGAATAACTTCAAAATGGAGGTTGAGGGTACTGAAATGAGGCAAACATCAAAGTTCAGGAGGATCTATGTGTTTTGTGGTAGTAGTCAAGTCAAGAAGAGTGGCTATTAAGATGCTGCTATTGAGCTTGGTAAGGAATTGGTATATAATTACTATTTTAATAATGATGAGTAATCCCATTTTTGTTTTCCAATTTTATGGTTGTTCTAAATCTCTCTTCCACTTATTGGGTCTGGTCCACATTTTGCAAAACTTGTTAAGTACATTTTCTTTTTTGATTCTTGTGTAAACATGAAAAGGGTTTTGCAAGAAATCTATTTATATTGCAGGTTCTTCAATTCTTTATGTAAAAGTTGGATGTAGTCTGTTTATAACATGTTTGTCACCTAGCTCATGGGTTCTAACCCACCCATCACAAATCCATGTTAAATTAGGCTTACACATGACCGTATTCCATAATGGCCCACTAAAGGTGTCATAAGCCTATAACCATTTGATCACAATTTAATTGGGGTTATCCACTAATCAATAAACTACATTATTCAGTCTATTTTATAAAAAATTAAAACAAACCAATAATTAATATTAACATACATAAAAATTCTAACACAAAATAGATAAACAAATGTAATAAACTTAACAAGTGTCACTCCCAGCAAAATCAACACCTTTTGCATCAAAACAAAACACCTGGATACATGACTTCAAAACAATAAGACAAAACGAAATCCAATAAAAAAAAATAACCACCCACAGAAGCTAATTTAGATTTTTATAATACATAAAAAATTCAAATCCCTTTTTTTGTTAGTTCTAACTAAGAACAGGACCACATTAAGTATCCGAATAACACAGCTATAACAATAAGCATTTTATTGCTGTTACAAAAACCAAACCCCTAACAATGGAAAAATTGGTTAGATAGAAAATAAAATATTCATTAAAATAAGGCAAAACTAACTGAAATATTGTTGACTCTTATGCACTAAGAAATAAAATTGAATTAGTGAAAAATTTACATTTTAGAGGAAAAAGTTGTTAAGTAAGAAATATAAAAAGTAAAATAAGAATAGAACACATAAGATTTTATTGTGATTCAAGTATTAATTAACCCTACATTCATTTCCTAATTCTTCTAATTAGATGTTTTACTAATGTCCAATAGTATTTTAAAGATCACATGTAATTTTACAATTTGTGTTCTTATAAAAACTTACAACATTACTAGTATTTTACATGATTAACATTTAACCTAAACAAGAGTTTTACAATAAAAAACTAATTCTCAAACCTAAACAAAATAGTGTTTAATGCTCACCAAACAACAACAACTCAAATACAAAAAATTTAATGCTTAAAGATTGACAAATAAATTTATAAGAATTTAGCTACAATGAATGCTATTCCTTTATATTTATGTCTATTTGGTGGAGTATTTATAGGTTACTCGCACCAAAGAGACATTAGAGACAAAACTATACCCAAATCTTCTAAGTAAACTAGACAAATCTGTATTTAATGCTTGTCAGGAGATTATCGCGGTGGCTACAACTATGTTGCAATCGCTATTTGCTTTTAGCACTCGAATTTGCCTTCTCACGCTCGAGATCTTCAGTTGTGTCTAACGGATAGTACACATAGTAGCATGAGATTGAATCTCCATCACATTATCCGTTAGAACCCCATTTTGTGCTTTAATGGTCTCAATAGCTATTAGGAGGTAGTGGTCGTTATCTAAATAGCGCTGGCTATCCTACTGCTACATCTGACCATGATTGGTTCTGTGAAAATTTAAGTTCTTTAGTTAAGCTTATCGCGGTCACTATTTTATCATTGTGGTAGCTACATTCATACTTGTAATAGTCTTGTGACACGTGGCACGTGCTGAATGCAGTTCTGAAGCCTTTTTAAACTCAACTGAAGATTACATACGCTATTGAGGACGCGAATCTCACCGTGATTGCTTTTGTCCAATTTGTGTTCAAGGCTCCACATGGTAACGATAGCTATTGTAGTAGTAGCGGTTGCAATTTACTGACATTTCTTGATTTTGTGCTCCATTCAACTACCAATGACACTCTAACTTGATTTTCTGCAATTGTCATAGTTTGACAAAGCATTAGTATTATTCAATTTAGTGTTGTCAAGATCAAAAGAGAGCTTGACCACCTAATCCGACAAATATGTTAAAAAAAGAAAGACAAATAAGCCAATGGCACGAAGATACAAAGTACACATCATTCAAATAGACTTAGACGAAGAAAGAAAAAATAGGCAAAAGCAAGCTACTCCCTTTCCTATGTCGACACAACACAAAAGAAGAATAGAATATTCTAAACCAATAATGTCCCTAATTAAAAACCCACAACAAAGACATGCATAATCAACATATCCAATTTCAAAGAAAATTAAAATATAAAGAACATTTGAAAGCAAGAATCATCCCATAAGAACAAACGAAATCAAACATGCAAACACTTAATAACCCAAAAACTCAATCCACAGGCATAAAATTCACCAAATATAACTATAAAAAACTAGAAATTAGAAATAAACTTATTTGGAATCCATAATTACCACCAGACGCAGAAACAAATTCTCTTAAAATGAAAGATGGAGGCATTCGGGCAAGCAATAGTAGAACACGAAAACTATCGAGATCTCATAACCCATGAAGGACTCAATCTGCAGCAGATGAAATAAATGAGAGTAAACCCAAAATCTAAGGTTATTAATAAAATGGAGAGTAATAAAAGAACAGAAAACAAAAGGAAAGAGATGACAGTAAAGCTTCTGAATCTTCAAATAGGAACAACAGATCGAAGAAAGAAGAGAAGCGACGTTGTGTAAGGTTTGCTAGATAATATAAAGTGTGAAAGATATGAGGAGAATGATCAGGTTTAGTAGAAAGACTTAATTGCCACGGGCAACATCCATATGACGTTGTTTAATTTCAAAACGCAGTAGCAACTTGAGGGCAACAATGTAATTCCATGCCAAGCAAGTGACGCAACCGCAAGTCCCGATAGATGTGTAAAGACAACGCGTCCCCTAGAATGCAACGCCATTTTCCCTAGCAGCGTCGTGTAAGTTAGAGGACAGTACCGTCATTGCATATATTCCCATCGATATGAAGACAACTTCACACGAACATACTAAATTACGCCTCAATGTTGCAAAAAACACAAAATCACTCTAGAAAAATTGGCAGCCACCCACTTATCAGCTTTATTACACTTACCAGCTTTATTATCTATATGAAAATATAACTAAACACAATTACTAATTTCCTTTGGAACCATTTTATATAAAATTATTTTTTTCTAATCAATTTTTTTTTGTAAACTTTTTCTAATAAAATCATATTATTTTGAAAATAATTTTGATATCATCCGTAGAAAACTAAAAACATAGTAATTCTTGCAACAATAATTTCAAATCCAATTCCAATTTTGATGGTCAGCTCCAAATCTGTCCCACTCATTCTCTCTCTCTCTCTTATATATATATAATTTTTTATATAAAAAATATTATCACTATTATTTTTTAAATTGTTTAAGAATTATATTTAATACAATTCATAATTTATAATATATTTTTTATTTATACTTTTAACTATATTGTATAAAAAAATAAATATATTTTATTAGTTTAATAATTAATAAAAATAAGTTAAAAATTTTAATTATAATTAATAAAGTTAATATGTATTTTAGATTTTTTTTAAAAAATAGCGAATAACTTTTTGAGACTATGGTATAATAATTATAAAGGGAAAAAAATATTTGTTCACAGAGAGAGAGAGAAGAGTGGTGTTTGGTTCCCTGGAATCTATCCCTCTCTTTTCTCTTCTGCCGTGTTTCCAAAGTCTCTCGAGAAAACACACACAAAAGAAAAAAGGAGAAGGGAAGATTGAGAAATTATTTGTATCCAAATTCGAATTAAAGGAACCGTAAATACATAGGTTGTTGTTATGGAATTGGACGGTATCGAATGTATGTCATCCTCTGATGGGGACGAGGATGAGAGCAATCACCGTACCCCGCTTTATCAATTTTCTTCATCAAAACCTCGCAATTCTACCACCATTACAGCCAACAACATCAACAATGGCATCGGCCCTACAACTAGTGTCCATGAATTGCTAGAATGCCCTGTTTGTACCAATTCCATGTACCCACCTATCCATCAGGTATTATTCCTTCTTGTGTATGTTTTGATTATTTATTTTGCTCTAATTTGTTCATTTTTTGATGGTTCTATATAGGGTTTTGAGTAGATTTGCATATTCAATTTTCAAGACATGGATTATGATTACGATGTGTGTGTATATAGGTTTTCTATTTACATTATGAATGTTTTGTGCTGTAGGTTTTGGTTAATTCTTTTGTTACTATTGAATGATTGCCCAGATAATAGTGTTTAATCGTTTAAACAGCCATTCATGGATATGACATTTAGATTAGATACATACAATATCAATGGAAAAGGAACTTTGATGTAGGAGTCAAGACGGCATCTTGTGGCTTTTTAATTGTGTGCTTATGAAAGAAAATTTAGAGAATAGGGAGACCTTGGGAATTCAGATCACCATATATGGAATTGTTTCAGGTGGTTTTTAACCTAGAACTTTAAGGTGATATTATGAATATATCTTATATCCTTATGAGCATTGGAAAATATCATATAACACAATACTAGATATTTAGGTAAGTCTTAGATATTACATGTCAATTTAATCACAGTTTTAGGTTTCTTCAATGTTGGTTACTCAGTTTTGGCGAGAGATTGGATGCAATGAATGATACGTTTTAGACAAGTGCTGTATTCAAATCAAGCAAAGGAATTGTTAATATAGAAATTTAATGTGATAACATGAATACATCTCTTTATGCATTGGAAAAGGAATTGTTAATAATATAGAAAGGAATTGTTAATATATAAATTTAATGTGATAATATGAATACATCTCTTTGTGCGTTGGAAAATTTAATGCGCTAAGGGTTAGATATGATTACCCCATTATTTTTTGATATATTTTATTATATAATCCTTCAATTTTATTTTTTATAATAAAACGTTCATCGGGGTTTTAGATATCTTTTGTTACATATCGTATTGGACGATACTTAATGGAAAATGAGGTTGACAATGCGATTTTGAATGTTATAGAGGGTTGATTTTGGATGCACACCAGAAATGCCATTTATGGGGCCAAGACGAGCAGTCGGACCGATTTCAGCCGTGACGCTGTTATCTGACAGACAAGCAGAACCAACAAAGAGATGAACAAAAAAAAAAAAAAAGACAAAACACTAGTAGAGAATATTGTACCCAAATCTCGAATCAGCAGAAAAGAAGCAATAATGCTTGCAATTGAAATCAAAATGTGAAGAAAAAAGTAAATAGACAAATCAAAAGGAAAAAAATCAGTATCACTTAAAAAAAGAAAATAGAGACAATATTTGATTTCCTTCAACCTCTGAACATGGGTGCTAAAGAGATGCGAATTAGAAGACCACAAACCTGATGTAATAATCGTTTTGATGTCTCTCTTCTTTGGCTCTGTTGGCACTTGATGGATATTGACAAAAAGATTAGAAAGTGGCATTCCTTGTTTTAGGTTTGTTCCTTCTTTCCTTTTTCCTTTGTACCAGAAGTTTAGTGGGCCTTTTTAATTAGAAGCTAGAACTAGGAGCGAGAGATTGCTAATGAATGGGCTATGTGAGACCAACTAAATTGCCTTTTCAAAGAGTATTTACAAAGCATTGAATTTATTTTTTTCTTTTAACGACTTTCTTGAACTCATACTATTTTCTAAATATATGAAAAAGTACATAATTTTACAATCATTTACTCCTAATAAATATAAAACATGTTGAATAAATAAATAAATTTTCTATTTATATGTTATACATTAATTTATATGAAAAAGTTTTGTATAGATATTGATTTTAGTTGGATTGTGATTTTTTTTTTTTTAAAATTCACAACAATGTCAACTGTGACCGTTACACTTGAACCGCAGCAAACTGACATGTCTCCAACGCGACCGTGACCACGATTTAAATCTCTAACATCCATATGATTTGATTCTGTTAAACTAAGACGTCTTTCGTTCTACTATAATAGCTTTTCACATCAATCAAAGGGGGAAAATCAAATTCTAAGCAAAAAATTTTAACGAATGCCTGAAATACCTTTACTATGAATCATCACCTAATTTGTCTTTCTTTCCTTCCTCAAAAAAACACAAGAACTCAAACAACACCCATCAAAGATAAACTTGTCATTTACAAAACCCACTTCACCTAAACTCAACAATCAATCTGCAACATCAGTGATTGGTCCATATTCCAAATTAGAAAACCTAAATCCCCCAAATGAAATGCCCAATTCTCATTGACTCGAAAATCGTCTCTTCTCTGACATATCCCTTTTTTTGCTTTCTTCATTGGTGTCACTAGCACATGGGCGAATAGTATTGTTGTTGGACCTTAACTGACCCAAATAAGAGAGATTTGGTTCGCCGTAATCAAAGTCAATGATCCCAGTGAAGTGGACTTGTTTTTTATGTTCTCGCTTTTTTTTTGTCTCTGAGCTAGATAGTGAACTTGATTCCACCCCTAGTAGCTGAGCATGGTTGGTCCATTGGTATTGTTGTAAGGACAAGTGGGAGCAGTCGGTTGAGTTGCTAGAGCAGCAGGAGTACTAGGAGAGAAACAATGGGAGGGAGTGAAATTTTGGTACTAGAAAGAGTGCAATTGAGGCAAATTTGTAGTTAAATTATTCATTTTCCAGATTTTGGTTCATGGGTTGGCTTAGTTTTGTTGTATGGATGAATATTTTTTTGATTTCCTTTGGTGATATGTTCAATTATATGGTGATGGTGATTTTGTAGGCCTCTTGTTTAATGGGTTTGCCTCAGTTTTATTGCTTGTTTTCTGGGTTTGTTCGATGGTTGAATCTAGGGTTTTAGTTTCCATACCTTTGCTTGTTCGGAATTTTGAGTTTTTAGTTAATGAAAATTGTGTTCGTTTCTGCATAAAATTATTTTCTTTGCTTATGTAAAGTTTGGATTTGGTGTTTGGTGGGTGTTCTATAATGGATCTCAAAATTAGAAATTTCTTTTCATTTATTTTGGGGATTTAGAGAATGATGGTGGGATGTGAAATTTTGATACGATATTGAGCGCATTAATGAAATTTTGCATACAATTAAGGATAATTGCTATAAACCCCTTGTTATTTAGAAGGTAAGAACTTGCACCAGTATCTTAATTTCAATTCAAACATGGGTTTGATTCACACTCTATGTTCTGAAAAATATTTACCATCTAAAAAGAGGAAAAAAATGGAGTCTTTGTCTTAAGAAATGTGTTGAACAAGGGCAGATACATAGAACCTTTTTACGAGATAGTGCTTTTTCAACTCTCTTGCCGTATTTATTTAAGTTATCCATCACTTTTTAATGTCATATGAAATTATCCCTTTCATTTGATCTGTTACCTTATATAGTTCTTCCTTAACCTTTTCGTTAAATTCATGTAAAATACCAATAGTACCCTCAATTTCATCTCAAATTTTCTATTCATACTGGTTAGGGAAAAAGGAAAAAAAAATATCAAATTAATTTTTTCCTGTCGCCTGCAATGTTGCATCACAAAGAATCCTAATTTTCTTTACACTAGCCATCCAGAATTGCCTTTATCACAAATTATGCTTCTTGCACAACTCCAAGACAAATGGAGAGATTTCCTTAGTTGGCATCGAGGTAACAGAATTAGATCATAAGGACATTTTAATATAATATGTAAAAATGGAGGACTATTTGGTATAGTATCAGAAAACACATGGATGATCATATTTTAACCCAATTTTGTATTGAAAATCTCCTAGTTTGCTTCAAGCTAAGTTTCATTCTTAACTTCAATGGGTTGTGCAAGATATAAACTTAACACGTTCGAGGACACTATTGTTCTAAAGTTCACTTATATTTCATTCATAAGGAACTATGATATGCTCATGGGTGCATATGCAAGGGTATGTCAGAGTTGGTTTCATTTGCTACCTTTATAAAGTGATGTCTTCTAAATATCTTGAAATAGTTTATGATACCATAAAAATATACGCAGTTATGTTGTAGATTGTCCAGGAAGATACTATCTAGTCATCATCTGGATTGAATTGGACCAATTTCGCAATTTATTTTCAATATTTGGGTGTCATGATATTTAATTGTTTATCTTCTGACACCCCAACAACTGGTGGACTAGTCATCCCTACATGATTCTTGGCCCGTTTTTGAATTGCATACTTTTGCCTTGGGACATTACTGCTTTAATTATTTTTTGCTTTTGAGTATCACTTCCATTAAGTAATTATTTGTGTTACAAGTATTAATGATGATATGCAAATATTAATAGAATATATCTTCTGCAAATATTAATAGAATATATCTTCTGTACAGTGAATAATTTGAGTGGAATTCCTTATTTCATCGCACTGTTTGAAAGTCATGCCATTGGCAAGTTTATTTTCACTTATCTAAGTTTGCTTGTTAAACATGCAAGTCACTCCCATTAAGCCTTTTACATAATTGTATATTATTTTCTTTTAAACAAGATCGTTCATCAGTATTTTTCTTTGAAGTGAAATAGGAAACTAAGACCTATTTACTATTTTAGTTGAGATTGTTAAAAGTATAGCTTGTTACACCTTGTTTTTTATTGCGTGGATTGTGACCTTATATCAATAATTCTCCCTGTCTCTTGGTCTTGTCTTAGAATCCTTTTGACTTGTTATTTGGGGATGCAGATGTATATGTGTGTGTGGACTAAAGCATGCCTATTTATGTATTTGTTCTGAAGTTTATATTTGCTTGTACAGTGTCATAATGGACACACATTATGTTCTACATGTAAAGCAAGAGTACACAACAGGTGCCCCACATGTCGACAGGAGCTTGGAGATATTAGATGTCTAGCATTGGAAAAAGTGGCTGAGTCACTTGAATTGCCTTGTAAATTTCACCACTTGGGATGCCCTGAGATTTTTCCATATTATAGTAAACTCAAACATGAGACAGGATGCAACTTCCGGCCATATAATTGCCCTTATGCTGGATCAGAATGCTCTGCTGTTGGAGATATTCCTTTTCTAATTTCTCATTTGAGGGATGACCACAAGGTGGATATGCACACAGGATGCACTTTCAACCATCGTTATGTGAAGTCAAATCCTCGTGAGGTGGAGAATGCAACTTGGATGCTGACGGTAATATTATAATTGCTTTTTATATCGTGGAAAAGAAGAATGTTATGATGTGCCATGCATGCATGTGTGATAGTATGTTGATGAGATGCCATGTTTAAATGTGTGATAAATGTGTTTTTATTTGAACACCAATAGTCTCTTCCATTTCAAAAGATTGTAGTTTAGTTCCTAGAGTTACTAATAAATGCAATTTGGATGCTGATGGTAATATTGGAATTGCTTTGTATATTGTGGAAAATAATAACGTTATGATGTGCATGCATGCATGTGTGATAGTATGTTGATGAGATGCCATGTTTAAATGTGTGATAAATGTGTTTTTATTTGAACACCACTAGTCTCTTCCATTTCAAAAAATTGTAGTTTATTTCCTAGAGTTACTAATAACGACATGCTTTTCCCTTCTGTGACAATATTGTTAAATGTTATTCTCGTCTTAGTCCCCGACTTTTACAATTTTACTAAAATGCAAGAGCAAGGTAACAAGGCCTCACACATGGGCAGGTTCATTTCATTGGAATTAAATCCTCAAAGTTTCAAACTTTGGTTCCATTTTAGTTCTTGAGTTTCAATGTTATGAAGTACCTTATAGTGCTTGTGCACTATGATGTTCAACCTAAACTTCGTTTTTTTAAACATAAAGGATACAATTGTTTTGATAAGCCTGAGAAGACATCCTTAGTTGTCATAGTATTAAATGAATTAGGTGATAAGTGCATTTGATGATAAATTGTGTTCCTTCAATGATATCTGGTGAGAGAACTATTGACTTCAATGTATCCTAAGCACACTGGTTGAACATGTGCATCCGCTTGAACAATATGATTAAATAGCCTATACAGGGACATAGCATGGAAGGAGATGTGGTTTGATAACAACTAGTTGGTGAGTCCATCATTGGACCACAAAATGAGTGTGAGCCTGTCTATACTCAACGAGATTAACAGAGTCCTTGAAATAGCTAAGAACCATGATTTGCATATTCAGTGTGGCATTAAAGTGTCTTATTGTACTTCTCAATATGTTTTTCAGTTCTTGAACGTTGGTGGCTTACTTTCATATTTGTCAGGTCTTCCATTGTTTTGGCCAATACTTCTGCCTTCACTTTGAAGCATACCAGCTTGGCATGGCCCCTGTTTACATGGCATTCCTCCGTTTCATGGGTGATGAAACTGAAGCTCGTAGTTATAGCTACAGTCTGGAGGTTGGGGCAAATGGTAGGAAACTCATTTGGGAGGGTACCCCACGAAGCATCCGAGATAGTCATAGGAAGGTCAGGGATAGTTATGATGGTCTCATTATTCAACGAAACATGGCACTTTTCTTTTCTGGAGGAGATAGGAAAGAATTGAAACTTAGAGTCACTGGGAGGATATGGAAGGAACAACAAAATCCAGAAGGTGGTGTATGCATGCCAAATCTTTGTAGCTAAAGTAAATAATATTAAAAATATTTTCAACGTTTGTGTTAGAGATTGTGTTGTGAAAATCCAAGCTCGAAGGACAGAATGCTCAAATGGCAAGTTCATTGAAAGCTCTTGATTTTAAGATAAAATATTCACTGCTTTGTGAGATTCATAATTGGAAAAGTAGTTGAACATAAGAATTAATTATTATTATTGGAGGTTAATTGAGTGAATAACAAGGACAACTTTTTTGGCTTTCTAACAACCTAGTTCCTTAATTTCTTGTGCAAAATTGATGCAGGGAATGGTCCTATTTGTGATGGAAGGGGCATTTTATGTTAATTAAGCAATTTTAAAAGAACATGGAACATAAAACTGGAGCGTGGTGCACTTTTTTAAAGCCTATTTTTGCAGTTCTCTTTCTACTCAAATTTCACGAGTTATCCATTTTAGAAATAAGCTGAAAATGAGCCACGTAATATGAAATTTATTTCGTCGAAGTTCAATTATAAATGTTCATTCAGATTTCATTTATTGGTTGGGCAAGGTATTATTCAGTTGCCATATATATATATATATATATATATATATATATATATATATATATATATAGTCCACTTAAAATTATTCTAACATATTCATGTATTTTATCTCTTAAATTCTATTAAGATTTCTGTTAAATTGATATGAAGAGTCGATATTCCCGTGATTTGCATTTTAATTTTCACTTTCTACAATACCACACTATTCTTTAGTAATCAAAACACAAACAATTCAAGCGATCAGTTTCACTTCATGGGGCATTACTCGATGGGCATTTTTTGTTTTGTCTTGGCAGACCACCACTCTCTTGATCATATGGGTATTCACAGTTGAGACAAAACATTATTATTCATTCATTCAAGTAATGCCCATATAGGCCGAATCAGTTTTGGCGACGGATGGATATCGTTTTGGGCTTTGTACAGAAATACCAATTTAGGAAAAACAAAAGACAAAAAATACGTTAGCGAATTCTTTTTTCCGAAAAAACAGAAACGCGCATCAATTATCTAAATTTACGCTCCAATTATACAGATAAATACAAAGAGGTCGTTTCTTCTTGAGCTCTATCCAAAATGCTCAGCATTTTGCTTTTCCAGCAGCAGGTGCCGCCATAGAGGGAGGCTTCGTAGACGGTGTCGTCGCTACCTTTGTAGATGGTGTCGTGGCTACCATCGGCGGAGAAGGCATTGGTGGCTTGGACGAGGTCGGAGTACGTGAAATGTTTGATGTTAATGTTGTCAGTAATAGGTTGGTTTACAGTGTTGAGTTGTTTGTTTTTCTTACGTCTGGTGCGATCTCAATTGTAGGCATCGCAGGTGGCTATGGCGGACTCTGCACTACAGGAGAGATAACCCATGATTTATGATATGGAAACTGAAGGTGGGGAAGTTGACGAAAAACGTGCAATTGAGCGGATCAATTTTATTAATACAGGAGCAAGCCAGGTGGCTCATTCTTTGTCTCATTATGCCACATATCGTAATCTTAACTGTATTTGGCTTGAGGAGGTTCCAGAACATGTTGGCCTATTGGTCTCACATGATGTACCATCTTTGTTTCTTTTTTATTAATAAAGTTTCTGCTTTTTGCTTAGAAAAAAGCATGCAATGGAGAAGAATTTCGCGGGTTGGACTAAAAGATTTAATCTTTTTGTTCCATTTTACATTTATTTAGAATTATCAATTTTTGAAAGTTAACATGATATTAGAAATGTTAAAAATAAATTATAAAAATATTTATTTTAATTTTATTTTTTAAAATATTAGCTCAATATTTCTTTAAACTTAATTTGGTATCAAAAATGTTTATCAAAACAAGTAAACATTATAAACATATTGTCAATCATTTATAAATTCATTATAAACATATTGTCAATAATTTATAAACCCATTATAAGTATTTTATCAACTACTTATAAATATGTTATCAATCACTTATAAATTAATTGTAAACATATTTATAACTAGTTGATACAATTATCGATTAAAATATAACTATAAAAAATAAACTATTAATCAATACAAAAATAAATTTACTCTCAAATTATTAAAATTACTCCTTAAATATTTAAAATCTAGTCAATCAAATCTATTTATAAATTAAATTAAAATTAAATTATTTTGCGAATCAAATTAAAATAAACATAAATTTAATTATTTAAAATTTTTAATATTAAATTGAATATTTTTTTAATTTTTGTTGGACTAGGGTGGTTAACCATAAATTTTGGATCTCTTTTGATCTTGATAAAGGGAATTGATTAATTCTAATGTTTTATATTAAGTGTTGTTTTGCAGTTTTTAGTTAATCTTTACATTGAAAGTTGGATGAAGTTTAAAAATCTCCAAAGTAAGCAAGTGCTCTCTAATTCGCGACTGTAACTTGATAAATCGTGATCGCGAACTAGATCAAGGTAGGTTGACAAAATGAACAGATGTATTCGTGGATCATTTCTCTGCCTCGACCAATTCAAAGAAAGTAAAGTCGGAGTCACAGATGAATTCGCGGTGTAAGGCTTGCCTCAATCGCGACCGCAAATTTTGAAGTAACTCAAGATGCAATCAAGTTCACAACCACAACTTAACAAGTGTCCCAGGTAACCGTTGGAAGTCGAAAATCGCGATGAGAACTTGTTGGTAGCGATCGCGAACCCAAAAGAAGAAGATGAACACTTTTGGCAGAGGAATTTGCGTCCAGAGTCGCATCTTGTATAAGATAAATCACGACTGCTACTTTTGAGAGCAGGTAAAAGACAACGACTATGTTTTCCTGGTGAACTAAAGAGAAGCTGCCACGTGGACTAGTCGTTAGACACAAACAAAGTTTTCCTCATGGTTTATGGAATTTGGATTTCGCGACCTCTAATGAGTAGTAGCGACCGCAAATTAAGACTGTCAAGCATTCAATGCGAAAATCTATCTAGCACACTTTGATGATTTTGTACCAGTTTTATTGCAACGTCTCTTTGGTGGGTAGATGCTATAAATACCTCACCAAACATATGTAAATGCTAGAGAATTGATAACTTTGTACCCAAACTCTTGCAATTTTGCTACTCACTCTTTTCTATTCTTTTAGTCAATATTGGGTGTGAGCATAAACACCAATTATAATAGGTTGTTGTGTGAGCCTCAAAATACAAGAGAGGTTGTTGTGTGAGCCTTCAAAACACAAGTGTAAAAGTTTGGTGTAAACTTGAAAACACCTTTGAAAGATAGTGAAACACCAAATTTCTAAGAATTGGGGAGTGGATGTAGGGTCGTTTATACCCGAACCACTATAAATTGTGTGTTTCTTTCCTACTCATTTATCTTCTCTCTTTTCAATTTTATTTTTATACACCAATTCAACTCCTCTTCTTGGTGCCTAGGGCCAATAATTTCAAATTAAATTAAACTAATAATTAGTGCTTTTAAATTAAATTGAAATTAAATGTATCTATAAATCAAATTACATTAAATATAAATTTAATTATTTTAAAATTTTAATTTGTATTTTTAATTTTAAATTAAATTAAACTGACAATTGGTGCTTTAAGAATCTCAAATATGTGATTCTCCATGAGTGATTGTTATGTTTCAGTGTTTAAGTTTTTTTTTTACAAAAAAAAAAAAAAAGGCTACTAATTATTTTGTGTCTAACACACGTGGGTGGTTTAGGAGCTCCAATATAAAACATGTCCCCACCAATGTTTGACTAAAAGGTTTGCACAATGGAAGAATAGAATGAAAAAAAATATAAATGTAACTGCCTAAAAAAAGTAAAAATATCAACAAGAACTACCTAGAGCGTAAAAAAGTAAAAATCAGTATACCAAAATGTCTTTTTATAGCATGTAAGATATAAATATCCTTAAAAAAAAAAAAAGATGCATTGTGTTATTATCTCTATCGTTTTGGCACTTTGAATGAATCAATAAGACAAAACGATCTATTAAGACAAAATGATCAAGTAATGCCCATATGGATATCCAAGTGATTTGGTCCTAGAGTGACTGAGACAAACTGATTGGACCCGTGAATACCTATATGGGCATTACTTGATCATATCTTACTAATTGCTAGCCAAATCTCCTCTTTAATACGCATGCCACCTTACTCAATTCTACCTCCCATCATCGCCAAGGAAGTAGAATCGAAAATAACAACCTTAAGCAGGGCCATCTAATGTGAAAAACATGAAAATAATTATATGTAGAAGAGTCACACTAAAGCTCGTCACCTTCCTCAAGCTTATCTGACTAAGAGAACATAATCGCATTGGATGAGTTCTCATCGTACCAAATCTTCTTTTTATGTAATTTGACAATTTCGTTTTGTTAAAGTGAGATATGAGGGAAGACACAAGATCTTGTTTTGTCTCAGCCACTTTCCCTATGGCTGAATCAATTTGATATCCACCTATTGCCACTGGTTCTCCATTGATACAATGGCAGCGGTGTTAAGGTTGGCAGCATCGATACCGTTACTGTTGATGTTGGTGTTGGTATTGTTTTCCATCTTTTATTGGAGCTGAAAATGGAATGGATTAAGATTTAAGTGCTGAGCTAAGATTTTGGATTTGATTTGATTGAATGGGTGAGATGATGAGGGAATAAAAATGAATTATTGGGTTAATTTTACCCACCATTCCTAAACAATATGACTGTCAATAGTAAGGTCCCTAAATAAAAAAGTGTAACATAAAAACCATTAAAATATATAACGATTAACATAAAAGTAATTCTGGCTTAAAAAGTGGCTTGAAATGCCATATCAATGCCATGTGTATAATAGTTTAAATAAAAAAACATATGTCACCCACTAACTCTCTTGCAACATCTCTCTCTATTTGAATCCCATTCATTCTCTCTCATGTCACATGACTAACAAAAGTTTTTTTATTTCACTTTTCTTAACTCTTTCTTCCATCTTTAATAGCTTTCAATAAATTAGAGAAGATGACAAGAAGTGTAGGACAAGAAACTTAGTGGTGGGGCTTCAATTATTATAAAGATAAAAGCTTTTATTCTTAGAGATGGAGTTGTCAATGCTTGAGGAGGCAAAAAACATTTCCAAAAGTGTAGTGGTCCAAGGTTGAAGATGACAACACAATCGAGTAATTATTTAATAGCTGAGCCACATGTGATTTTGGTGTTTGTATCATTATTATGTTGTGTTATGATGCTACAATCCATGTGGAAGATAATGGGTGTGCAATTTTTTATTGACATTGCATATTTCATATAGGGTTTATACAATATTGAAGAAGGAATTTTTTTTATTACTATAATAATCGTATGTTATTTGTTTTATATGCACAAATATGAATGGTTGTTTTTCATTTTTATGTGCACTATGATAGGAACCTAGGGGAATAGAGTTATATAGATTGAAAAGAACATTTTTAGGACAATTATCATGTAGACACTATGTCAATGATTAGGCTACACAAAGTATTATAAGAGGTCTTACAATTAGAGGGCCTATTTTAGTATTTTTGAAGGCTCTCTAATGTAAAATATAGACATGGACTAAGGCCACTTGAAATGGTAATCATGTTTATGAGATGTGCTAGTATGGGTGTGATGCTAGGGAGATGGATGTGTATGTCAAACACCTGAATGAAAAAGATGTTACAGAGCTTTCACTTTAAGAAGCATAAAGTTATCATTGAGGAAATTGAGGAAATAGTTGATGGGGAAGATCTAAATATGTAAAGCAGAAAATTTAAGACAAAGTTAGATATGTATGAGGAGGGAGAACCCAAAGGGTAACACAATTAAGTTTAGCAAATATGATTGGATTCTCAAATGTCTAGTTTAAAGAGTAATGTGAATTTAGGTGACTTTGATGTGTTATTATTAGAGGGTTTGATATGCGCATTGCATATGATGTTGGAGTTAGTCATGTTGAGGAGGCAGGTGTTAGGGATGCTTATAAGGAGGTAGAGATTAAGGTAAATGAGACAGTGGTGAGAATGGTAATGAAGCAGAGGTTGGGGATGGTGTAAATAAGATAGTAGTTGGTGAGGATGGTAATAAGGCAAATGAAGATGATGTACTGCTGTAGATAATGGTATTGATCATATGGATGATGGCACAGTAAATCAGAGTAATGTTGATATTAAAGACAACCTAGAATTTGATGAGCTTTACTATGACCCATAAAATGATGATGATGACCTAGTCAATGTCGTAAATGAGAATGAGAATGAGAAAAAAAAATGGGATGGCCTAAGGGAAGTGGAGAGATATTGATAGCTAGTGGTGTAGGTAAAACTCTAAGGATTGATATAAATGAGCTTAATAGTGATAATAGGTATTATCCCTCAGAAGAATTATATAGTGAATCTGATGAGGATGATGAAACTAGAATGAGATTTCTTGAGTTCAATATTGATAATGATATGGTGGATCCAAGCTTAGAAATTGGAATGTTATTCAGTTTTAGAGAACAATTCAAAGAAGCATGTAAATAATCAGCTATTAAAAAAAGTTTCGAGTTTATTTCTAAAAAAGGACTTATTGAGGGTAACCTTTTTGTGCTTCAAACACTGTAACTATAAGGTATATGTTAGCAAGTTAAATAGAAAAGACCAAGCTGACAAAACTTTCCAAATCAAGTAAGCTAATTTCAAACATGATTGTGTAAAGGTGTTTGGTAACTTTCACGTAACCTCAAAATGGATGCAAATAAATGTCTTGAAGAGTTTAGGGCATGCCTAGATTGGAGTTTGAATGGATTTATAAATAGGGTTGGGAGGGACTAATAATTAGGAGGATGAAAGCATGGACAACTAAAGATCAATCCATGAAAAAGATAAATGGTGATAAGGCAGATTAGTTCAATAAGCTTGATGACTACAATTTGGAATTGTTAAGAACTAATCCTAAAACTGCTGTTGAGTACTATGATTGTGAGACTGATGACTTCATCAGCATGTATATTTGCCTTGGTGCATCGTAGGAAAAATTTAAGGATGGGTTTTGGCCTATAATATTTCTTGATGGCTGTTGGCTTAAAGGCATGGAGGGCAACTTCTATGTGTTGTTGTGATAGATCCTAATGATTGTATATTTTCCATTACTTTATGCCATGGTGAAGGAGAATAAAGCAAACTGGATATGGTTTTTAAGTTACCTCAAAGATGATTTGGAAATATTTAATAGTTTCCATTGAACCTGCACGAATGATAAACAAAAGGTAATATTTATTGCATAAACTATATTATGTGCTGCTTTAATTTTAATATGCACTGATATGACGTCATTTCCTTTTAGTGTTTATTGGCCAACATTCAAATCTTTTCCTACATGCAGAATATAAAACACGTATGAAACATCGATATATCAATTTTAGGGCACAGTTTAAAGGGAAGGAATTTAAATATTTGTTGTGGAACATTGCAAGGTTAGCATACCATGCAAAGTTAAAAGAGACACTAAAAGCAATGAAGGATAAATTTATTGAAGTAAGGGAATGGATAAGTGAGAGACCATGCAACATATGGAGTAGTGCTTACTTTGGCACAATAACAAAGTTTGATATATTATTTAACAACATGGGAAAGTACTTCAACAAATATATTCTAGATGCAAGAGATAAGGCTATTCTAATAATGTTTGAGATCATTAGAGCAAAATTGGTTAGAAGAATGTTTGTAAAAAGGGAATAAATTAAGAACGTGAATGGGAAGTTATGTCTTGAAAAATATAATTTAGAGAAGTTAAAAGAAGTTGGTTTCCATTATAAACCAACATTTAATAGAGTTCTCAAAGTTCAAATGGTGGCTTTTAGTGGTACATTTGTTATTGATATGGCAAAAAAAAAAAAAAAAAAAAAAGAAAAAAGTATGCTTACAGTAGGTGGCAACTGACATGGAGTCCATGCCATCATGTATGTACCTACATCATGGGGAACAATGAACATCATAAAGATGATGTTATAGAGTGTTACACAGTGAAGACCTATTTGAAAGTATACAGTCATGACATTATCCCTATTAATAGGCATATAATATGGTCAGTACCTATAAAAGAACATTTATACCACTAACCCCAAGAAAGGTGCAAAAAGGAAGGAAGTAGACAACTAAAAGAAAAGAGGTAGAGGAGTTGGAGAGAGCTGTAACAATTAAAAAGGGTAAATTAACAAAGCAAGGATATAATAGCTCAAGACATTATTAGACAACAAAAATAAGTGAAATTATTTAAATATTTGACACTAAATATGTGAATGTTTGACTATATGTATATATGTATGATAGCTAGATCATTCATTTGGTTTCTATTATATAAGGACATAGGAGAAAAAGGACTAGACCAATAATAGAATCCCAACAATCATAGTCGTAACTTATTAGACCCCCTACTACTATGAGATGGATGATGGATCTGAGTTCATTTGTTTATATAACTTTGATGTTCATTGATATTTTCCTTTAAAAATTAGAATTTTCATGGGTTTTTTGTATGCTTTAATGTAGAAAAGTAGTTAAACTTCATATGTAAACACAATTATTAATGTAAGTATTTATGAACACCTCTGGTTTTCGCTCGAACAAATGGAATCTTGCTTGTGACTTCATCTTTTTATCAACCAATGGGGGTTTGAGAAGATTGGGGTCTTACATTGGTGAAACCCTAAGTTATGGCACGTATTTAAATCAATGGGGGGGTCCTTTGGGCCTCGCTCAAGTTTGAAGCCTATTTTGCAAATGGTCGCCAACAGGGGACCAAAGCAAGACAATACATTGGTACCCCCTAAGAGATATAAAGTTGCCATCCAACTTTGGTTGGGACAAGAATCCCAACAAGTCAAAATTTAAACCTAAGCTTAGTCAAATTAGAAAGCTCATTTTGTCTTCACCCCATCAGAGATTGGGTACAAAAATTGGGTACGCCTTAGGAAAGAGGTTAGGCACCCCAAGCCACTCAGATATTGGGATTTGGCCTTTAGACATCTTTGGTTCAATTGTCCAATTAAATGACTCTAAACATGCCTCTAGCACAATCAAGTCAATCAAATAATCAATTCCAAGGGAGGAGGATCATGCATCATGGCAAAGGTTACAACATGCATATCCATCGATCACATGCCATGCATATCTCAAAGAGGAATGTTGCATGTGACATGACATAGGGTAAACATTCATATCCATCCATCACATATCATGTATATCTTAAAAGAGAATGAAGGCATGTGACATGGCATAGGGTAAACATGCATATCCATCCATCACATGTCATGCATAATCATTAAGGGTGATTGTTAAGATCATCATTCATGATCTAACTCAAGCAAAACAACTACACCCAAAAGAAATGTATAAATTAGTAACTAATAACAAAAATAAGTGAAAGAAAATAAAGATAGATAAGTAAAGCCCATAATCAATACCTTACCATTTCTCCAAAGTTACGGTACCTAATATGTGTTTTTAAGTCCTCAAACACAAACATTCGAACATCACATGAAGAATATAATGTTGTCAAATAAACATAAATGCATGGATCATGAAACAAGAGGGAACATAGACGTGAAATGTAAACAATTGAGAGGATTTTAATGGCCTAAGACAAAACCACCATAAAAGAGGTCTTAGAGTTGATGAACCCTTCTCCCTTTATTTCTCATAAAGAGCATGGTATCCATACGCATTACTAACCACCAAGAAGGTTAGTATGCTAATAAATAAGAAAAGGGTTACAGGGATAAAACATATACTCAATAACCTACATAAAAATGACCATAGTCATAATAGAGCTCTTATGGTCCTTGGAATAATAAATTCCTCACTTGGTCATTGCCTCAATCATATCAAAACAAAAACTTAATAACCACATTAAACTTAAAATAGAAAAACACAAAGTATTAGGATAAAATAAGCCATGAAAACCATTTTAAACTCATCCAAAATTTCATTTATGGAATGAATAGGGATACTGTTAATGGGACCTTTAAGCATCACAAAAAAGAATATAGGAAATAGAACATCTGAGTAAGAAGAAGAATGTTTTTTTTAAGCTATGTTCTAGATTGAGGAGAGCTGTACAACCAAGTGTAAGGTTATATAGCCTATATAGAGGGTTGTATATATTACATAGAGTTTGTACAACCTACCATTTTGCATTTTCAAAAACAAAAAAAGAGAAAGGAAGAAAGGAAAAGGGAAAGGGAGAAAAGTCTCATGGATGCCTTTTGATGATTATGTTGCCCTTAGAGGCTCACCATTTGATTTTTATCCTCCTAATGCTTAGGAATGCTTAAGGAATACAAAGATAGGGTCTTATTCCACCTTGGAAATAGTTGGAATGGATTAGGGTTTTAGTGTTTCTATTCTAAGTGATGATTATGGGGAAAAGTAGGCAAAGTTTCCTTAGTGTTTTTCCAAGCCTTCCTTTTCCCTTCAAATAGTGGGCGATTTATATGAAAAGAAGGTTGCACCAAAGCTTGAAATGGTTATAGTTATGTCTTATTTATGTCTAATCACAAAAGAGACAGTGAAAATTTTAGAATAAAGATTTGTGAGTAGGTTGTACAACCAAGTGTGTGGTTATACAACCTTTATGCTTGACTATATGACCTTAGGGCTTAAGGGGGAACATGTTCAAAAACCTTTATAGGTTTAGCATTTTAGACCTAAACAAGGCTTAAAAGCCTATGGGCTTGGGTTTTGTGGGTTTGGGCTTGGTTTTTTAGGTTTGCTCTAAGGTTTCCAAAGGCCTTATCCTTATTTTCTTTATAATTCCTTTTACATTATAGGGGATGATTTTAGTGATTTTCATCATTGGGCTTAACATCCTAAGGCCCGAAATTTGATGCTCACAATTTGCCCCTTGCTTTGTTGGGCTTGAAAAATAACATTTAAGAAATGACTATTTGAATAAGAATCAACAAAGCAATGTAACAAATGCAAACATTAGTAATGATACCAAAGGATGTAGTTCTTTAGTAGATCTTCAAGCAGGTACTAAAAGCTTATTCTGACAGCTAGCAGGTACCAATGTGTTTGGTATGCCTCCAATAAATCTTAAGTAGGTATTAGGTGTTTTTGTAGCTCTCTAGTATGTATTGAATAAATTCTGATAGCTTTTTAGTAGGTATTGTTGGACTAGGTTGATTTAACCTAAGTCATGAACCTCTTTTGATCTTGACAATAGAGATTGATAAATTCTAATGCTTTCATTAAGTATTATTTTGCAGATAATAAGTTAGTTTTTATCATTGGAGGTTGGATGAAGTCCAAATCTCCAGCCTTGTAAAGTTCACTTTAATTCGCAGTGAGTGTATTGTAAATCACGACCGCGAATTAGTCACAAGGAAGGATGAAGCTAGGCCAAAGGAATTCGCGGACAACTTCATTGCTATGACACATTTAAAGTTGGCAAAGCCTTAGTTATAGAAGAATTCACAGTGTGTGTCACGCTTGAGTCGCGACCACGACTTTCATAGTGACAAATGAGGGAACCCAAGCCATAATCACAACTTGCCAAGTGTCTCAATGTCTGTTAAAAATAAAAAATCATGAGGGCAAAAGTTTGTTCGCAATTGCAACTCAAGTAGTTGAAGTTTCTCTCCAAAATAGAGGAATTCACAGTCTCAGTTGCGCCTAAGGCATTGATATCTCGCGACCTCGACTTTTGGGAGTGGTTAGAACACAACGACTATATTTTCCTGGATAACCAATGGAAAGCTGACACATGGAATAACTGTTAGACATAAATGGGATTTTCAACCGAAGTTGGAAATTCGCGACCACGAATAGTTAGTAGCGATTGCAACTTCAGCCTAATAAGTATTTAATGCTGAATCTGCCTAGCACATCTTTGAGATTTGTTGATAGTTTTAGTCTAACATCTCTTTGGTGGATATTGGCTATAAATACTCTAACAAACATATGCAAATGCAAAAGAATTCATTAATTTGTAACAAAACTCTTGCAAATTTGCTACTCATTCTTTCAATTCTTATTTATGCTTTAGTGATTATTTGGTATGAGCAATAAACACCATTGTAAGAGGTTTTAGTGTGAGCCTTGAAGACATTTGCAAGAGGTTTTAGTGTGAGCCTAAAACACAAGTTGTAAAAGTTTGGTGTGAGCTTGAAAACACCATTTGAGTTGAGTGACATACCCAATTATAGAGAATTAGGGAGAGGACGTAGGGTTGGTTAACACCGTAACCACTATAAACACTTGTGTCAATTTCTCTCTTCTTCTACTCAACTTCTTAACCACCTTATCCCTTATTTTATTTTAATTGAACACCAATTCAAACCCCTTCTTTGTACCCTAGGCCAATAAGTGGTATTAGAGCCAAGTCTCACAAACAAACCTTAATTGGGTGAGCAAAGATCATGGCACAAGAAGGAATCCACTCACACCTCAAGCCTTACTTTGATGGAGCTGACTATACTCATTGGAAGTATAAGATGAAGATCTATCTTGATACAAATATGATGGATCTTTGTGATGTTGCGGTTAAAGAATTGAACCCACCCAGCAAAATGGTGGATGGAAGTGAAGAACACATTCCTAGAGAAGAGTGGGTTGAAGCACATAGAAGATCAAATGGAAAAAATAAGAGAGCTATGACAATTCTTCTAAGCTCTCTCTCAAGAGAAGAGATTGGAAGAGTACAACATTGCCAAACATTCCATGGGATATGGAAAGCATTTGAGAACTATCACGAAGGTACTGCATTGGTGAAATCCAGTAGGCTAGAGATGTATATGATGGAGTGTGAGTTATTCATGATGAAGGAGGATGAGAGCATTACTGACATGACCATAGACTCCTAGCATTCATCACCAACTTGAAGAAGTTTGGTAGGATTCTCACAAATCATGAGGTAAGCTCCAAAATTTTAAAGTATTTGCCTCTTAAAAAATTTGGTGCTAGAGTGTGCAATATCTAAGAATTCAATTCGAAAATAGGAACTTCAAAAAGACAACTCCTAATCCTAGAGAGAGATTAAATGAAGTCACTTGTTATGAGTGTGGAAAGCAAGGCCACATCAAGTATGACTATCCCAAGCTAAAGAAGAAGAAGAAAAGGGACAAAGAGGAGAAAAAAAGCTTCAAAGCCATTTGGGATGATAGCTCAAATGAGGATGAAGAGATTGCCGACATATGCTTCATGGCTTAAGAAGACTCTCCTAATGAGGTAAGCACTTCATCTCATTCTCATTCAGATGATGATAACTTAGATGATGTAGATGAAGAGCTTCTAGAAGCTCTCACTATGAGATATGACAAGTATGAGTCATAAATGAAATCTTATAAGAGAAAATGCTCAAAATTAGAGGATGATTACAAATCCCTTAGTGATCTTATAAGTGAATTGAGGACTTTAAATGAAGAACTTAAAAAATTAATGGAAAATCTTTCCAAATCATCTTCATCATTAGCTTCATTGAGAAAAGAGAATGACTCCCTAAAAGGAGAAGTCATTAAGCTTAGAAGCTCTATCTCTAAATTTCATAAGGGAAAGGAAGTCTTGGATACCCTAATAGTATCACAAAGGCCACCCTTAATTAGACATGATTTAGGGTTCAATGGAGCCTCCTCACCCATACCATCACTTACTACAATCATTAAAGCATTAAAACCTCAAACCTAAGTGTTAAGGTCATGAGGAAGAAAAGTGCTTTAAGCACTAAATTCCTAATGCCTAAAGGCAAGTGGGAAACACAAAATGACTTAAGGTTTACTTCAATAAAGGGCTAATCATGCTTGTATGTATCACAAAAAACATGCTTACATACACAAACACAAATAATTCTTTACTACTCTTCATCACTCATGCACTTGCATGCACTTAGATAACCAAAGTATGAGAAAGCCTCCTACTGATACTAAATTTGTGTATAGGAGAAAGACTCATAAGTTTAAACTCCAATGTCACTATTGCATGAAGTATGGGCACATTAATATTCATTGTTATATTAGAAATGCTCACCTCAAATTAAAGGACCCTTCAACTCCTAACCTTCTAGGACCCAAGGATTCTTGGGTACCTAAGAAAAAGTGATTTTATTATATTATGTAAGGATTTATGGCAACCAATGATAAATCAAGCAATTGGCATGTGGATAGTGGATGGTCTAACCATATGATGGCTAATAAGAAACTATTCATGGCATTGAAGGAAAAACAAAAGGTGGAAATGTCACATTAGTTAACAATGCAAGGGTAAGGTAATTGGCATTGGAACCATTGGTAAGAATGGTTGTTCTTTGATTGATAATGTTTTATAGTAAATGGCTTACAACATAATTTGTTGAGTGTAAGTCAATTACGTGACAAAGGCAACAAAGTCACCTTTCATCCTAAAGAATGTCGAGTCACCACATTGGTGGATGATGAGGTTGTTTTCAAGGGTGAAAGGAAAGACAATACTTATTCAATTGACTTAGATAATTTGTCTAACCAATCTTTCAAATGTCTTATGTCTTTTAGTAATAAGGCTTGGTTATGGCATAGAAGGCTTGGACATGCTAGCATGGATCTACTACAAGCTTATCAAAAGGAAAGCTAGTGGAAGGCCTTCCTAAGCTAAGCTTTATTAAAGACAAAACATGTGGTCCTTGCCAAATAAGGAAACAACATCAAGCCTCCTATAAAGCTAAACATGTTGTTCATCTAGACCTTTTCAACTAATTCATATGGACTTAATATGACCCACTAGAAGTGCCATCTTAGGTGGAAAACATTATGCACTAGTCCTAGTTGATTATTATGCTAGGTTTACTTGGATGTCCTTTCTAGCTCATAAGAATGATACTTTTGATGCTTTCAAAAGCTTTACAAAAAGAATTCAAAATTAAAAGGGTTACTTCATTTCTTCTATAAGAAGTGACCATGGAAAAGAATTTCAAAATGAGTCTTTTGAAACTTATTGTTTGCAAAATAAAGTTTTTCATAAATTTTCAACTCCTATAACACCACAACAAAATGGTGTTATAGAAAGGAAAAATAGAACACTAGTAGAAATGGCTAGAACCATGCTCTATGAGTATTCTTTACCAAATTACTTTTGGGCCGAAGCCATTAATACTTCGTGTTATATTGCAAATAGAGTTTTTAAAAGACCTATTCTCAATAAAACATCTTATGAACTATGGAATGGTAGAAAACCCAAGATATCATGCCTAAGAGTATTTGGATGCAAGTGTTATATATTGAATACCAAGGATAATCTTGGAAAATTTGATTCCAAGACCAATGAAGGCATATTTTTAGGTTATTCCACCTCTAGCAAGGCATATAGAGTCTTTAATAAGTGTTCTATGGTAGTTGAAAAGTCTATGAATGTTGTTTTTGATGAATATATTAAACTTGATATTGGGAAATATATTTTTACTGATGATCTTGTAGGTGACATTGAAAAATTGGAGTTGAAAGACACTATGTGAAAAGAGGATAAAGATAAAGAAGAAAGTGAATCATGAAAAGTAGATGAGGAACAATAACATTAACAAGAAGTTGAGCTAAGTCAAGATCTACCCAAAGATTAGAGATTCTCCAAGGATCACCCCAAAGATTTGATTATTGGTGATACCTCTAAGGGTGTAAGTATTAGATCTCAATTTAATCTCTTAGATAATAATCTTGATTTTGTTTATTAACTTCAACCAAAATCCATTGATGAGGCTTTTGATGATGAAAGTTGGGTGATTGCCATGCAAAAGGAACTCAACCAATTTGAGGGAAACAAAGTATGGGAACTTGTCCCTGAGGGTAAAGAACACCTAATTATAGGTTGCAAATGGGTGTTTAGGAACAAGTTAGATGAGCAAGATTTAATCATTAGGAATAAAGCTAGATTGGTTGCTAAGGGTTACAACCAAGAAGAAGGCATAGATTATGATGAAACATTTACCCCCGTAGTAAGATTAGAGGCCATTAGGATTATTTTATCCTTTGCATGCCATATGAATTTTAAACTCTTTCAAATGGATGTAAAAAGTGCATTTTTAAATGAAGTAATTGAGGTGAAAGTTTATGTTGAACAACCTTCTGGTTTTGAGTCTTATAATTTTCCTAATCATGTTTTTGAATTGAATAGAGCCTTGTATGAAAGGCTTAGTTCATTTCTTTTGAAAAATGATTTTGATAAAGGAAAGGTGGACATTACATTGTTTGTTAAAAGGCACACTTATTGTACAAATTTATGTTGATGATATCATTTTTGGTGTTACTAATAATTCTCTTTGTGAGGATTTTGCTAAGTGTATGACTAGGGAATTTGAAATGAGCATGATGGGAGAGCTCAAGTTCTTTCTTGGTCTATAAATCAAGTAAACCAAAGAAGGTATCTTCATCAACCATGCCAAGTACACAAAGGAGGTACTTAAAAGTTTGGCATGGATAGTTGCAAAGTAACAAAAACCCCTATGAGTGGTTCCATCAAGTTGGACAAAGATTATTGGAGTAGCGTATTTTACCCTAAGTCTTAGGCCTCTTTTGATCTTGACAAAGGGGTTTGATCATTTTTAATGTTTCTATTTATTGTTGTTTTGCAGTTTTTGTGTAAGTCTTTAAGTTAGAAGTTGGATAAAAATCTTAATCTTCAAAGAATGTGAAGTAACTTTTAAATCACAATCGCAATCTAAAATTTGTGATCGTGATGCATTAGAAGACTTGCTAGAAGATCATATAGATGAAATCATGGAGTCATTCTCAGTCGTGACTCACCCAAAGAAAAAACTCCAAAAGTGATAGATGAATTTGCGGTGTAAAGCTTGCCTCAGTCGTGACCGTGAATTTCGAAGTAACTTAAAATGCAATCAAGTCCATAATCACAGCTTAACAAGTGTCCCAGGTAACCATTGGAAGTCAAAAATTGCGATGGAAACTTGTTGGTAGTGACTACGAACCCAAAAAAAGAAGATGAACACTTTTGGCAGAGGAATTCGCGTTCAGAGTCGCGTCCTATACAAAATAAGTCACGATCGCTACTTTTGAGAGTAGGTGAAATGCAACGACTGTATTTTTCTGGTAAACTAATCAGAAGCTGCCACGTGGACTAGCCGTTAGACACAAATGAGGTTTTCCTTATGGAATTTGAAATTTGCGACTATGAATGAGTAGTAGCGACGACGAATCATGACGGTCAAACATTTAATGTGAAAATCTGTCTAGCATACTTTGATGATTTTGTACCAGTTTTATTGCAACTTCTCTTTTGTGAGTAAAGACTATAAATACCTCACCAAACATTTGTAAATGCAAGAGAATTAATAACTTTGTACCTAAACTTTTACAATTTTATTACTCACTCTTTTTTATTCTTTAAGTCATTGTTGGGTGTTAGCATAAACACCTTTTGTAATAGGTTATAGTGTGAGCCTGTCAAAACACTAAGAAAGGTTATTGTGTGAGCCTGTTAAAACACAAGTTGTAAAGGTTGTTGTGTAGGCCTAAAAACACAAGTGTATAGGTTATTGTGTGAGCCTTCAAAACATAAGTGTAAAAGTTTGCTGTAATCTTGAAAACACCTTTGAAAGATAGTGAGCATTAAAATTGATCAATCTCTATTGTCAAGATCAAAAGAGGTTCATGACTTAGGTTAAATCAACCTAGTCCAACAATCTCCTCCTTTTGTATTTTGACAACTTAGATTGATTCTAAGGAAAAATAAATGCATGAGTTTTGAAGTTGTGAAGTTGGAATAGTAAATGATACAATGAATGCTTAAAAATTTTTAGACAAGATCAAGGTGAAATTTCTTAAGTTATGACTATAAAGCTCCCCCTTAACTTATACTATTTACTTGTAAGTTATTTTCTCTCCCCCTTAGATTCTTTCTTGATTCTATCTCTCCCCCTTTGGCAAGATAAAAAAAGGGTTTATAAGGGAAATAACAACTGCATAACAAATAGATAAGTGTTCATAAGGAGCAAAAATAAATTGCAATCATAAAAGTAAATTCCATTAATCACATAAGACAAAGAATTTCAAAGAAACATTTTTATTCATTTGTAAACAAACTGTGGGATCACAATTTTTCATTTAAAAATAAAAAGAAAATACAAAGAAATCCTATTCTATAATATTGGAGAGTCATCAACACCTCCATAAGTTTCTTCTTCTTCTTTATTGTCTTCACCTTCTGCTTCATCTCCTTCCTCAACTTCTTCATTGCCTTCTTCTTCTTGGGTATCTTCAGATTCAATAAAATATGGAAGATGGCAAGGATGGACACCCAATTTTTCTTGCAAATCCACCATGTCACTATGAAGATGTGAGAGAGAAAGGAATCACCTCTTCATCATTCTCATCATCTTATCCAATTTGCGGTTGATGGTGGTAAGAGATAGTTTGGATTTGGGTTTTGGTTGAGGAAGGGGGACTTGTAGGGCTCCTTCTTCAATGATGAGCCTCTTCCTTTTAGAGGCTTGGGAAGTTTCCATTTTCTTAGCCTAAAAGCACCCAAGGTATAAGCATATGTGTCCGGGTGTATAGCTTTGGCTTTTATTAAATAGTTAAGGCCAAGAAAATTCTGAGAAGGGAGGAGTTTCTTGGTGAGGAATTTTTCATTTCCTCATCAAGTGCCCCTACGAAGCAATAGATGGTTGTTACATGTGAAGGAAGAAGGAATTGGATTTTTGGCTTAGTGCTCATATGGATCAATTGATCCATGAGATACCGACCAGTTTGGATAGGTTTATTTTTGACAAGGCAGAATAGAAAGGCTAAGTCCTTTTGAGACACTTTCTCGTTACCATCACCTCTAGCATTTATGGAAAAGATAATGATACGATGGAGTATCCAAAAGGGTAGGGTTTTTATGTATTTGGCTAAGGAGCTTTTCAGGTCGTGTTTGGTTTCAATGGAAATTTTTTACCAAAATTTAGAATATTTTACATCAAGAGTAGAGATAATGAAAGGGATATTTTCTCCGACTTGAAGGTTGGAAAGGGAGGAAAGTTGTTCAAAGGTAATAAAGTATGGATCACCAAAAGCTCAGAAAACTAACCCGTATTTCCTCGTTCGTGATTCTGCTTTGCAACTTAGTTGAACCATACACATGAATTCCCTAACGACTTCTTCATAATTGAGTTAATCTCAAAAGATGAACTCATTCTAGCCCAAGTTCCATAGGAATGCACAAATTTCTGCGTTGATTCCAAGAATCTCCAACAAAAATGTAAAAGGGATTTTATTGGGAGGATGATTTTTAAAAAGTTGGCTTTCAAGTGCTCCTTCTCCTCCTTTGTGATGCCCTTCATTAGATGGAGTGCTGAGGGTGCAAATGGTTATGCCAAAGCCTTGCCCTTTTTGCTCTTAAAATTTTCTTGGGAGTTATGTGAGAAGGTAGAGAGAATTTGGGAATTTAGAAAGTTTTGGAAACAAAATTGATTTGGAGTAGGATGAAGTGATAATAATCACTGTTTAAGGGGTTTATATAGCCATTAAAGCGGTGTGAAAATGGCTAGAATTGGATTTATGAAGAGTTGGAAATGATTGGCAGTCAAATCCAGCTACTCAAATTCGCATCTACAAATTAAGGAATCGCAACCATGATTTCCAAAAAATGTGAGTAACAGACAAAAATTCCTTGGGAATATGCCCTACCAACAATAAGAAATTTGAAATCTTGACCAAATTTGCGGTGGAGAGTGATAGTCATGACCATAAATTTACTATTGCCATCCGGGTGACATGGACCATTAATTCACGACCGTGAATAGTGAATGGCAACCACGAATTACAAGGCAACAAGGATAAGAAGAAGAATTAAGTTTCTAAAAAATTCAAAGTTGTGATCCACTTGTTAATGCTAAATAATTGCAATATGTCACAGAGAAGCACAAGACATACAATCAACACACATCCAATGAACACATAAGATCAAATTTTCACTTTAGGAAGCTTCCATCAAGCATTCCTAATTCTCTCTTAATGAAGTTCAATCTTTCTTCATTTAGAGGTTTAGTGAAAATATTTGTAAGTTGATGATTTGTGTCAACAAATTCTAACACAACATCACCCTTTTGGATATGATCTCTAAGAAAATGGTGTCTAATGTCTATGTGTTTACTCCTAGAGTGTTGGATGGGATTCTTATAGAGATTGATAGCACTAGTGTTATCACATTTAATGGGAATGTGATCAATTGCTTTGCCAAGATCCTTTAATTATTGTTTCATCCAAAGGACTTGGGTACAACAATAACCCGCAGCTACATACTAGGCTTCCATATTGGATAAGGCAGCTGAAACTTACTTTTTGCTAAACCAAGATACTAGACATTCTCCTATAAATTGGCAAGTTCGAAAAGTGCTCTTTCTATTTAAAAGACTACCTGTATAATCCACATCCGAATAACCTATGAGACTAAAAGATGAGTCCCTAGGATACCATAAACCTAAGTTTAATGTGCCATGCATATACTTGAAAATTTCTTTTAACTACATTTAAATGTGATTCTTCAGGAGATGATTGGAACCTAGCACACATGCGTACACTAAACATAATATCAAGCTTAGAAGTAGTTACATAAAGTAGAGATCCGAACATACCTCGATATCTCTTTTCATCTACTGTCTTATCCAATTCATCTTTGTTGGCCCTAGGCACCAAGAAGGGGGGAGGGGTTGAATTAGTGTATAAAAATTAAAATTGGAAAGAGAAAGGAGAAACACGATGAGAGGAAAGATAAAAGATGCAAAACAACACTAAATAGAAACATTAAAAATGATCAATCCCATTTGTCAAGATCGAAAGAGGCCCAAGACTTAGGGTTAACTACCCTAGTCCAATAATCTCCCCCTTGAGAGCATTCATGATAAGTGACTTCATTGGATTTCTCTCTTGGATTAGGAGCTGTCTTCTTGAAGCCTTTTCTTTCCTTTCTTCTCTCGGTCAACTCCTTTGTCCTCCTTGAGAGCATTGTTAGCTCCTCCTCTTCCTTGTCACTTTCTTCATCACTTGAGGTGATCTCTACCTCCTTCTCTTTTGTTGAAGCTTTAAGAGCCATGGTTTTTCTTTCTTTCTCTGGTTTGTCTCCTTGGCCTTTTAGCTTCTTCATTTGTTCATCTTTTTATAAGGCCAACTCATAAGTTAAGTGTTTGCCTATCAACACATCAGTTGGAACCTTTCTAATTTTCGAATTTGACTCTTGTATGTTGCAAACTCTAGCACTAAATTTATCTAGAGGAAGAGTTTTAAGGATTTTTGTTTTTACCTCATAGATAGTAAGAGTTTTTCCAAATTTCTTTATGTTGGTGATAATAGACAAGAGCCTATTTGTCATTTCTTTGATGCTTTCATTGTCCTTCATCATGAAGAGTTCCCATTCGGTGATATACATCTCTAAACGGCTTGACTTGACTAGAGTTATGCCTTCATGATAGTTCTCTAGAGTCTTCTAAATGGCATGAGCTATTTGACAGTGTTGTACTCTTCCAATCTCTTTTTTAGAGAGTGAGCTTAGAAGAATGGCCATTACTATATTGTTCTTGCCATTTGATCTCCGGTGTACTTCAACCCATTCGTCCCTTGGGATTAATTCTTTATTACCATCCACAACTCTGGTGGGTGGCTTCCATTCCTTGTTGACCACATCCCAAAGTCCACCACATCTATATGAAGATAGATCTCCATCCTGTACTTCCAATGAGTATACTCTGTTCCATCAAAGTATGGCTTGAGTTGTGAGTTGATTCCTTCTTGTGCCATGATCTTTGTTCACCTAATGAAGGTTTGATTATGAAGTGAGACTCTGATACCACTTATTGGCCTTAGGCACTAAGAAGGGGGGGTTGAATTGGTGTATAAAAATTAAAATTGGAAAGAGAGAGGAGAAATGAGATGAGAGGAAACACAAGATTTATAGTGTTTCAGGTATAATCAACCCTACGTCCACTCCCCAATTCTTTGAAATTGGGTTCATTAAGTGTTGTTTTGCAGATTATAAGTTAGTTTTTGTCATTAAAAGTTGGATGGAGTATAAATATCCAACCTTGTAAAGTTTACTTTCGCGGTGAGTGTCTTGTATATTGCAAACGCGAATCAGTCACAAGGAAGGATAAAGCCAGGCCAGAGGAATTTGCGGACAACTTCGCTACCGTGACACACCCAAAGTTGGCAAAGCCTTAGTCACAGAAGAATTCGCGATGTGTTGCCTGAGTCATGATCGCAACTTTCATAGTGACAAAGTAGGGAACCTAAGCCATAACCACAGCTTGCCAAGTGTCCTAGGTGTCCATTGAAGATTAAAAATCGCGAGGGCAAAAGTTTGTTCGCGATCACAATTGCAATTGAAATTTCTCTTCAAAATAGAGGAATTGAATATGTTTTATGTATCTCATATGTTTGCAACTATCTTCTCATAACTATTCATATTATATGTTTGCAGCTCTTTTCTCTTAGCTATTCATGTTCTTGGGTCTGTTAGAAGCATCCTAGCCCTTCTGGCTTGTGTGTTCTTGCTTGAGGATGCCCATCTAGGGTTGATCTGGTGTCATGCATGCTTTTCAAGTGCATCATGGTGTACCACTTTAGACTTTCTTTATCTTATGAAAGTGATCTTATATTGTCATAACCTTTCTAGCCATTTTGGAGATTTGTTTCTACTTAAAGGAATGACCCTGTATTCTTGTGGATATTACTTTTGAGGAGCATAAACTGTCCAAAGAAATCCTTTTGGCATTTTCAAGAAGATATTGTCACCAAAGGTTATTTTTATAATTTATCTTGTAATTTTGGTGATCAGATGGGCCACTTGAGACTTGGCAGGGTTAAGTGTATGTTGGTAATTTTCCCTTAAGAGGTGCCATTTTTGCCTTCATTTGATTCGACCCATTCTTTTGGTGGGCTGTATAGATATTCAAGTTATATTTATGCCTAACTTGATAGGACCATTTTCGATATGCAGAAGGTGGTCTATATAGGCTACCCTTATATGTATAAATCATCTCCTTTATATAAGGTAGCTGGATAGCCCTAGGCCCATTTGCGCTATTGCTTTCCTCCTCTATACTTTTCTTATTAAACTCTTCTTTAGACTTAGTTTTTTTAGGTTTGCTTTGCTCTCGGACCTTTGTGATGGTTGATTTTGCTGATGATGAGATGTTCGATATCTTTAAAGAGTTCTTTGACGAGAAGGTCATTATATACAATGCCTTAGGGCAGTTGCACCCCTGGTGGGGTTTTACAAGGGGATAAATGCGACCCTTGAAGATCATCCCAACAGGCTTTCCACCCTGTAATGACACATCAACTATTTATAATTTATACCATCACCTAGCACGAGCTACCTTATGAGTGGTAGTTGTTATTTCTTTTCTCCCCTTTTTATTTTATTACTATTTATTCTTTATATCTTTTTCTGTATTTCTTTCTCGACATTGTAGATTTTAGGTACTTCCTTGTAACTTTCTTTTTGCATGCGAACATCATATTGGCTTTTAAAAATATTTAAAGGTCGCTCTAAGGCACTTACCTTTTATTTTTGGATGAAATTTCTATTGGCTTGATTTATTACCTCAATTTATGTGCATTTATTTTCTAGTGGTCTGCATAGAAACTAGTGAAATTCATTCATGGAATAACCTATTGAGGACTAGAAAACATGCATGGAATAAATAAATAACTTATAAATAAATTATTTATTTATTTTCTTTGAATTCTCTTGTTGATTTTGGCTGAATTGTTGTTGGATTTGTGGGATTGTCATGTAGCTTTAAGAAAATTGGTTTTCATAATCTTTCTTAAACCTCAGGATAAATCCCCATCACTCGAACCAATTACCCTATGCCTTAGGATTTTCCTTTAATTGATTTGACCACCTAAAAGGCACAAAACATGCAATATGTTATTGTGCCCAAGGAATTAGATATTTACTTACCCTTTGACTTATTTCCTCCTTTGGGTCTTTGTCAGATTTTGACATATGTGCCTAAGCTTTCTTTTCTTTCTTTTCCTTCCCCTCTCTTTATTTTTTTTTATTTTGTTAACCTTGATTTTTTATTATTTTTTCTCTTCCTTCTTCATTTTATTATTTCTTTTTTTTTTTAGGATGATGTTTCCTACTAAAGGGAGGCGAACCGATGGGCCTGGCTAGGACACAATGTCGAGCATTGCACCCTTGGGTCATAACCCTCTTAGAGGGGAGGAGGCTCATGCCTTTGCTTCAGACATTGTTGAAGAAGGCTCAAAGGATCAATTCGATAATGATCTAGGTCATGGTGAAACGTTGGATGGGTAATACTCACACCTTTCACATACCATTGATCAGGGAGATTATTATCACTCTAGAAGGACTTCACATACCTAACCTGGATTCACTTTGCAAGCGACCCTTTCCCTATTGACTATGGCATGCATGAGTTGATACTTCAGAGGGATTACCTTCTCTGGCTTTTCAGTTATGTTCCCTAGACTAAGGAAAGCCACTAGCGCTCCTAAGGTCATTGACAGTAGCCCAGAGGAGGTGGTGAATCATCACACTCGTTGCTTCCTATTGTATGCTTTATCAGAGATTTTTTCAGGGCCCTGAGAAACGTGGTAGAGATCTGTATGGTGTTAGTGCTAGAGGACTTGAGACTCCTTCATCGCTTAGAATGGGAGAATGCTATACTACCACTTGTATAAGTGCTGAGATCGGTGTTACCGAGCCCAGTCTTATATGTGAGCACTTGGCCGACATTCGTCATGAGTATTGGTTAACTTCCTCTATATTTCTATTTCCTTTTATTGGTTTCAAATTGATGTTAGGCTTTTCGACAAGCTTAAGGCATCAAGTTGGGACTATTGGTGGGAACAGCCCCATGGTGGACATAGAGGGTGTCTATCATCGCTTCTCATAATGGAGGTCCATGCCTCAGTAGGAATCTTTCATGGATAGTAGGCATGCTTTTCTGAAGGCTTTCACCTTAATAAGGTACTATTATCCTGCAAAATAGGAACCTTATATTAATTTTGTCATTTTTTTACTATTCCTTCGCCTTTTACTTAGAGTGGTTATTTGGTCTTGTTATAGCTATGCTTAGAATGGAGAAGACCTATAAAGGCTTGATCGTAGGAGGTGGAAAAAATTGAGGGCCTTTTTTTATGGATGATGTTTGATGTTTGGACCCTCACTTTGTGGGTGGTGCCTTCGCGATTGGATCCTTTGATGGCGAGAAAGATTGGATGCTCAGCTCGTTCCTCAGTGCTTGCCTTCAGATATGTTTTTGGCAGGGGATCTTAAAAGGTTGAAGGTGGCGAAGATTTGGGTGGCCAATTGATTGGTGCCTAGGGAGTAGCTAGTTTGAAATAGGGTTTTCTACTAGACTTGGATGATAAAGGCCTTGGTTAGGACAATTTCACAAACTAGAGTAGCCATTTGAGTGTTTCCATGGCATAAGGCACATAAGGGGAAGTTCTTCATCATGGGGCTTAATGGACCACTATACATGTTGAACGAAGGCTATTAGAGCTTTTTTCTATTGTTCGAGGCTATAAAAGGGCGCCTGCGCCTCTACCTTTGAAGGGTTGGAGCCCATCATGATGGGTGAGCTAGATCTTATGCCTCATAGTATGGTCGAGTTTTGCATGACATCATTAGCAAGATTGATGATGTCATTATAGCTCACCCAGTCAGCTTGTACCTTCAAGCCAGTTGAGACCACTCATGGGAGTATCTTCTACTTGCATTTTTGCATTATTTATTGCTGTTGGAATTTTATTACCAAAATGTCTTTCTTTTACTCTCGCAAATCCCCCACGTCTAGTCTGAGGCTGTGTTTGAAATCAATAACAAAATGAATGAAAAGATGTATGCATGCTTATGATTGTGTGTGCGTGCGTGTGTGTGATTGGCATCCTAACCATCCTAACCCTCATGTTTTGCAAGAGATGGTCCAATGGTTGACCCGGGAGGTCAGGGACATAGAGTAGTGACTACTGGTGGTGGAGACGTAGATAGAGACCATAGCCCAATCAGCAGCAGGAGACTCTAAGGAGTATATAGAGATAGATAGGGAGGGCGATGCTGAGGCGACGCCTTTAGGGAATAAAAGGGAATGAGCCCATTGGTCAGCTTTAGGTTTAGGACTTTCCTTCTACTATAATATATTTTTAGGTTTTGTTGATATGTTTGCACAGTTGTACAGTTATGTCAGACGTTTTGAAAGACCAATGCTTTTTTGGATGTTTGCTTTGATAGTAGGACCTTTTAGGACATATCGAGGTGATGATGCCTCCATTTTACTAAACCGCAAAATATTCCATTTATGAACATAGGGTTTTGATTCAGCCCTAATTTGTCTTTTGAATGCATGATTGTGTTACTTTGCTTTCCTTTTGCTCATGTATATATGTTTTGGAATAGGTATGAATAGTCTTTGAGTTTAGAATGCAAAGGAAGTGTTGTCCAATTTTCTTCCAGACAAAGTAATTTGTACAGCTTATAAAGTTGTCTATATAAACTACTAGTTGTTTTTACAGACAACTTTAGTTGGCTATATAGCCTTATACCACTATTTATAGTTGTTAAGCACTAATCAACCTTTTCCTCTTTTATAAATACCCATTCACGATTTTCCTCTTCAAACCCCTTATTTTCAGCTTTTCAACCATGGCTATAGCATTTTTGAGGTCCCTTTCATCCAGGTTTAGTCCGATCTATCTTAGGTGAGTCTTGAGACTCTTTGTTATCTCTCATCTATCCACCTAGACATAGATTTCTTATGGGCAACATACGATTTGTGGAATTATACCACCCATTCCTTCGACGATGTTGAGGTCTGCTCCTTGCTAGAAGAATTTAGTGCCTTTCTCGATTATCGGGTCATAGCTGTAAACTAGTTTCCTTTACCACTACTGGATTATCCATATATTTAGAAGATGATGGAGCTATTTGACTTATGCTATGATGAGATACCCAAGTACACATTAGGAGAGAATAAAATCCTTATGGCTTCTTTTCTTACTCTTTACCCTTTTAGTGGTCAAGCTCGGGTAGCTTAGTCTCATGTCGTAGCAACCATTTTGATGGATGAGTTTTTACTATGGAAAGAAGATGGGAAGATTGAACTACAGATCTTACACCTCTTCGAGGAAATTGAGTCGGGGAAAACTCTCATCTCGATGATCCTGGGTGAAATTATTATAGGTTTGGAGAACGTAGTGTTCAACCTCAACTATTCTTTCTATGAGAGCCCACTGCTACTTCAGATATAAATTTTCCTTATAGCTTACTATTCTTGGCATTTTATTTACTATTATCATTATTATTATTCTTTTTTATTTTTATCGCCCTAATTTTTATCTGCCCTTATGAGTTTTCAATTTAGTGGGCTACTTACTTTTATTTAGGTTGCCCTTTTAGGTTTTCAACCTAATGAGCTTATTCATTCTCTCTTTTTTTTAAGATATGACTACAAGATAGGCTAGGGCTACTGGCTGCTTCAATTGTGGATGTGAGACTCTACTACCTATAGCATCATTAAAATCATTGTTTATCGAGGCCTGCGAGTAACAAGGTTGAGTGGATGTCTCACATTGGTGTTTTTGAAATTCATTACACTTGCCCATGTGGAGGCTTTTTTGAGTCACCTTGAGGACCTATGGGACTACTTGATTATCTCAGCTTTGGCACTCGATATATTCTATGATCCATCCTGTGTGTCATTAGTTCAATGCCTTTTAGCATAGGATGGACTTCTTTCCATCTTTGGTAGAGGTTCCATTGTCTCAATAATTTTTAGACAGAGTTAGGAACACCTAGGCCAACCTCCACATTTATGAATTTTTTACCAGTATGGACCCTACCTTTGAGGATGATGCCTACTACATGGCATGGCTGCGTGGCTTATAGACTTGTAGATCCTTTCATTTCATCAAGGCATCAATAAGTAATAAAAATTTTATGAAAAGAAAACTCTCATATATTTGGTTCTAGTTTAAGGACATGTTTGATATAATTTACTTTAATTATGCAAATGCACTTCCTTCTAATATTATTCTTATCATGGACCATTTACACTTAGCATATTATATATTAATCATATGCATGATCATTACTTTTAATAATGGCACATTAGATCATCCGATTGTCTTACACACTGCCTTGGCCTTATTGGGTCCCTATCTTTTGGCTTTACTTATCTTATTGCCTCTCCATATTTCATCATTTTCTAATAGATATCCCCAGTGGTCGATCACACTCTCTTGTCTTTTACTTCATATACATCTCAAATTTTTTTTTTTACTTTTATGTTTTAACTTTTCTCTAAGCTTCCTTTTCTGGTTTTCGACTTAGTGAGCTATTTTTTTTCTCTTATATATATATATATATATATACATACCCTAAATTTTTCCTAAGTTACCCTTTTGGGTTTTCGACTTAATGGACCATTTTTACTTTTCTCACACCTCACACGAAGTACCTCTTTAACCTATCCAAGTTCACTGGATCAATAAACTCATTCTTATCCACATATGATAATTTCATTGTACTGCCTAACTATATCTATTTGACCATATAGGACCTTTCCAATTTGGCTTGAATTTCCCTCGAGGATCCTTAATTAGGGGCTGGATTGCTTTTAATGCTAAATTGCCAACCTTTATCATATCTAACTTAACTTTCTTGTTAAATGTTCAGGCCATTCTAGCTTGATACAATTGAATGTGTTACAGAGCCTTTAATCTCTTCTCATCTAGCATGGCTAGTTGCTCAAATCTGTTTCTGACATATTGATACTTAGGAATCTCTAATTCAATTAATACTTGTAGGGACTTTACCTCTACCTTAATTGGCAATACTACCTCCATCACATACACAAGAGAGTATGGCATCATTCCTGTTGATGTCCTTACCATGGTCTGGTATCCCCACAATGTAAAAGATAACTTTTCAGACAAATCCCTATAAGTCTTGGCTATTTTAGCGAGAATGTTTTTAATATTTTTGTTATCTACCTTAATTGCCACATTAGCTGCTGCCCTACATGGTGATGACTTATGGTGGGTTACCCCATACTTTTCTATGATTAGCTTAACCTTAGTATAAAAATGGGTGTTTTATCAACAGATGAGATTCTTTTCGATAAATCGAGATATTTGCTTTGCCCCCAGCTTACTGAAGGCTTTGTCCTCTACCCATTTCATGAAATAGTCCATTGTTATCATAATGTATGTATGCCCCCTTATAAAAGCTAGCTTGATTTCCCCAATCATATCAATAACCCAAGTTGTGAATGGCAAAGGTGAAGTTCAATTTTGTAATTCGATCAATGGTAAATGACTGAGGCTACCATGAACCTGGTATTTCTAATAACTTCAAACCATTTGAATTCAATCCTGCTGCATAATGGTATAGTAATAACCCATTTTCAAAATTTTCTTTGCTAAGGTCTTCTTACTCATGTGGGGCCACAAATCCCTGCATGTACTTCATTCATGATCCTACTCGTTTCTCCTTTCGTCAAGTATCTCAAGTAGATTCCATCTTGCATTCTTTTGTACACCACACTGTCGTGCATTATAAATTATGACATAATTTCTGAATTGCCTCCTTATCTCTCCTTTTGGCCCCCTCAGGGTACTTACGATCTTCTAAATACCTTTACACATCGTAGTACTAGGGGTAATTCTCCATTGATACTTACACCACCCTTCTATTGACATGACATGGTGTCGTGGATCTTAGTGTGATAAGAAGCTTTAATGGCATTGCCTTTAGTCCATCATAGATAGAAACCAAGGTTACTAAATCATCAGCCATTGCGTTCAATTCCTATAGTATATGTTGGAATATGATCCTCTAAAAATTTTATGCCATCCTCTTTAAATGCTTCAAGTATAGCTCAACTGTTCTGTCATTAATTCCCACTCGTCTGTCTCCTGAGAGATAACCAATAATGAATTCCCAAACACTTCAGCAGTCTTAATCCTTATCTGCATCAAAAGCTCTGACCCTAGTGCATAAGCTTCGTACTTGGCCATGTTATTAGTTACCTTAAAGTCTAGCTTCTTTGCCATGTGGAACAACCCTCATTCCAACGATATCAAAATCACCCCCATACCTGCTCCTTTTTTGTTTATTATCCCATCAAAATACATTCTCCAACCTAGGGGCTTGACTGCACCTAATCTTTTGTTAGGGAACCCTTATTTGAGAGCATATTGTGCCAAATACTCTACAACTACTTGACCTTTGATCACCTTCCTAGTCACATACTTGATATCAAGCTCAGTAAATAGTATCAATCGCTTTGCCAATTTTCCAGTCAGAGAAGGATTCTCATGCAGGTATTTGACCAAATCAAGCTTTGGGACCACCTTTACAGAGTATGACTATAAATAGTGCCTCAATTTCTTCATAGCCCACACCAATGCCAAACAAGTCTTATCCACTTGGTTATACTTCCCTGTTTCATCTTCTTGAGCTAACATTGCCACCACAAAATTTCTTATACTGTTAATACAAGATTAAAGACTTCACAGGCTTCGGGGGTTTTTGTATTAACAGGTTAGTCAAATGTTCCTTTATTCTTTTGAAAGCCTGCTTGCACTGTTTGTTCCACTTCACCGACTAATTCTTTCTTAATAATTTGAATATTGGCTAGTAGATAGGAGTAAATCTTGCTATGAACCTATTGATATTTTGCAAATGACCTAAAAATCCCCGAACTTCCTTTTCTATCTTAGGCACAAGTATGTTTAGAATGGCCTTCACCTTGTTCGGATATACTTTAATACCTTTCTCATTTACCACATGCCCTAATAACTTACCTAAGGTAACCTTGAACACATATTTCTTTGGATTCAACCTCAAGCTATACTCATCCACCCTCTGCAGGAATTTCTCTAAAGCCTTAAAGTGTCCTTCCCTTGCCTTCGATTTTACCATTTTGTCATCGACATAAACCTCTACCTCTTTATGGATTAAGTCATGAAACAAGGTGGTCGTCATCTGTTGGTATGTTGTCTGCACATTCTTCAATCCAAATGGCATCACCTTATAAACAGTATGTCCCTCATTTTATGTAAAAGCCATCTTTACTTTATCTGTGATAGTTATAACGATATGATTATAACTAAAAAAACCCAACCATAAAGGAATACATAACACACATTATAACACTATCTACTCACACATCAATATGAGAGAAAAGAAAGTCATCTTTTATATAAGCCTTTTTCAAATCCCTATAATCTATGCACATCCTAATTCTTCCATCTTTCTCCGATACTAGGACTATATTAGCTAGCCATTCATGATAATCGACTATCTCCAAAAATTTGGCATTTAATTTCTTTGTCACTATTTCTTTAACCAATTAGGCCCACTCAGGTCTTATCCTCTAAAGTTTCTAGTTTATCAGTTTCATATGCAGGTAGGTCAGAATTCTATGTTTTACGATTCATCGATCAACTCTTGGCATATCCTTATATGTTGCAAACCTCTGGTACTTTTTGAGTAGCTGTTCAAATTTTGTTCATTCCTCTAATGTAATATCACTGACAATGAGCAAGATTTTCATATTTTCTTGTGTGCCAAGATTAAATGCAGTGGTATCTATAGAATTATTATTAAATATGCTTATGAAATGATATATGCCATACCCGCTACCATCAAGAAGTACATCACACAGGTAAGCAAATTCATCATTCATTGCCTTAGAATGAAATTCATCAACATCCACAAAGAAACTTAAAATAAGAACATCAATGGTATTAAGGAAAACATCTTTATCTCGTGGGTTGGTAAAAGTTTCATTCGCTAGAGTCTTCTCTTCTCCCTTTTTCTTTCCATTAGTTGTAGCATTAGTGTAACAACCATTTTCATTTATGAAGCATGACATTAATATCCAAAAATTCATATGCATAAAGGTTAACTCATCATTCATACATAAACCAACATGTTTGTAATGTACATATTAACTAATGTTCAAGGATGGTGACCACAAATTGATTCCTATCTAGGTGTATGTACATGACATAAGGGGGGAGAGAGAGAGAGAGTTGGAATTTAGTCGATGACCCATGCTCCATCTATTTATATGTAAAACATTATGCTCCAAAGTACCTAAACCTTATGGTTCAGTATTTGAAAAATATAATTGTGATTTGGTGAGTCATGACTTAATGAATAAAAACAAGAATAAGATTCTTATGGCATAACTAACAATCAAATATCATCAAGATGCATTACAAGTATAAGAATTGACTATGCAAGTGCAAATGCAGTAAATTGATTTTATCGTGACCTTACAAGGCTGATATTGCTCCTAGGAATTCATATGATTCAAATGACATTTGATTTTACTGGGCAACATATAACAAGTGAATCATTTGATCAATAACATGTGCTAATAGGACAAATTTGTCACTTTTTCCAAGTGATTTGCAAGTGTTTGACAAGTAGGTCACAACATCCTTTTAGTTCCATATGCAAGTGTTCATTCATAATGGTATACCAAGTAATCATTAAGATCATATAATTCTCACTTGGCTTGTATTCACATATAAAATTTCAGAATTTAATCACATATACACGTAATAGAATACGACCATATCATAAAATCATCACACATACATATTAGAATCCAATTATGACTTTTACTCACCTTTGATGGAACCAACCTTTGTGGTAGGTTTAAACTTCTCTCTTGGGCTTCCTCAATGTGTTGAGATCATAAAATTTAATACATACATGATTATAAATATTTCAAAATGAGTTTACATGCTTTATATGCAACTATGCTCATGTTCCAAGCATGTGGGTCAAGTACTTAAAGCTTATTTTTCTCATATGGTAGCCTGACCTTGCTATGCTATAACTATAATAACTATTACTATATATATCTAAATGACTTGATTCTTTTTTCTACATAAAGGAGACACATAATGATACCATATCTTTAAAGAGTAAGTCAATATAAGGCCTATAGAAAATATGGTGAATTTATGAATTTTGCCCTATTTCAATATGATCTCAGTCTAGTCAAGTGTTACAATATTAGCCATATCTTCAATTGTACTAATACAATTGCAAAAATAATTTTCCAGTACTTATAAAATATATTAAAAGAAAAATTTTCATGCTTTAAATATTATCTAATTCAGTCTATAAGGTTATCAAAATAAATAATCAATCTTAGGGTGAGCAAGATCTAACATCTTGAGAATCAGTCATGATAAAGGAACAATATCTCATCACCCACATTATGCTTGGAAAAAATGATTTACTGGAATCTATATGAAACATATTTCTACAACTTTTATGTTTAGAACAATACCAAATTCCCATTCTATGGCCATCAAATTCTTGAAAAAAAAAATTAAAAGACTAATGAGGTTTCATCAAGTTCAGTGTCAGTCATAATCAATGAGCCATATCTCTTACCACACAACAAATTACGAAACACTGTTTCACACGAATTTATAAGGGATGTAGCCATACAAATTTCATATTTTTTACTTTGTCTAAATCAACACATAAGGTCATCAAAATATATGAAAACAACCAAACTGAGGAGATTTCAGTAAGTTGTGAACCAGCACTAGTAATGGAGCCATAACTCTTGACACACACCAAATTAAGCAAAATTGTTTTACATACATGTAGATGAGGCATAACACTACAAGTTTTATGCTTTAAACTTTCCCTAATTCCTTTATTGTGGTTGTGAAATCATAGGTAAAATAAGTTTCTCTAACAACAAAACCAACACAATTAGCTTTTATTTCTCTTAAGCTTCAACCTCCATGCATGAGCTCTACCTCAAATTACTCCATAATTCTCACTAATAATGCATGTTTAACATGTTATGAGGGATAAATTTCATATGGGAAGAAGATAGAATAACTTACCTCTTTTCTCAAAACTAGAAAACCATAGGATTTCTTCCTAGCTAGCTCACTCTATTTCTTTTTCTTTTTCTTCTTTTTATTTATTTATTTATTTATTTCTTAGCTCTCTTCCTTTTTTTTACACTCCATTATGTTTTTTTCCTCTCTTTTCTTCTCCTAAAGAAGAGAAATTTAATTTATATGCCTACTGTAATAAGACAAAATCATGGTGTCTCACTATCGTAGATTGGGAGTTCAATATTCCTCTTTTAGTCCTTCTTCTTCACTCCTTCATCACCTCCATCCATTTATTAATCCCTATATGCTCCTTATACTTTTAAATAAAATCTAAAATGCCATTATTTTTGATATTATAACATACACACAACATGTGATAATTTACTATGGAACTATGCCTCAATCGATCTGACTGTCTTTTAGTTCGATCTTCATAAAACTTTCTCATCGAGCCATTCTTTTAAAATCTGTGTCTAGTGTCTGAGGCCTAACCCTAAATCTTCTCCCCATCACCTACTTCAATGGAATTCAAGATCATGTTCTCAATATCTACTAGAGTCAACTTAGTGTATATGCCTTCAATGAATTTACATAATCCAATATATGCCTATTCTGAATCTAGAAGAGGTGCATTCTAGCTTACCATCTTAGCCTTCCCCTTTATAAAATCCTCACTTAAAGCCCAAAAGTGTTGTTATAGCTTGTATTGTTCTCTCTTTTTCTTTGAGAGCTTCTTCTTATAATCCCATGGCCATATGGTTGAAGGCCATATAGAACTACATATTGGTCCAACTTTTGATTGTCCTCTATCCCTATAACCTGCTTGCCTTTCTTCTTCCTCTTTGTCTTCTTCTCATCCTCATCTATTGATGAATCTTAATAATTTTGATAACCCATCTCTTTGACATCCATCTAGAAGAAAGCCCTCTAAAGCTTTTTCTCTAACTTCTCTAGCTACTTCCCCTTCTTTAAGAAGAAGTTAGACAATGGTCCATGTAGGTCTTTCACTTTTAACTTCAAACCTATATAATGGTCTATGTAGATCTTTCACTTTTAACTTCAAACCTTTACCATGGTATCCAATCCCCTTTTAGGTAGTTTAAGTAGGAATTTCAAGGAATTCTATTACATTAATGCAATTCTCCCTTAGGCCTTGGCTTGACAAAAAGTTCATATTCTTCATGATTCTCATTACCTTAGGATCAACCCATTTATCTGTGACTCCAATAACATGAAAACCTCTAAGATGCAAAACAACCACACTTAATGCTAACACAATCTCTCTGACATTTGAACAAATTATCACTATCTCCCCATTATATGGAATTTTAACATTTTGGTGTACGATGGACAACACTCCTCCCAATGGATGATACCATAACCTTACCACAACTGTGAAAAGATGAGAAGAATATCTATGATTGTAAATTCTACCATTATTTCTATGATTTTGGTCTTTACCATGGTCTTGAATACATTTAAGGTTGGCCTTTTACTATCATCATAGGCTCGAATGATGTTGTTTGATGCCTTTAAATCTTTCTCTGACAATTCAAACTTGTGTGGAACTTCAAAGCTCAAATGTTAATTTCAGATTCATCGTTAACTATCACACATATAATACACTTCCGTTTCACCCCAGCCCTAATGAACAGGGCAAAACTGTGATGCTTTCCTTCTAGTGGTAGATCTTCATATGAAAAGACGATATTTCCTTTATAAGTGACTAGAGCAATAACATCTTTTGGAGTGGCTTCTTTAGAAATGCTCAGACTTGATAAAGCTTCCACCATAGACTTTGTGTGCTCTTATAAGGTAATAAACAACTCCCACATACTGATCTAAACAAGCTTTTTCTTCAATTATTCTACAATAGGGTTATCATTTTCCTTTTCTTTCATGATAAGTTCATCTGTCTTCTTTTTAACTCTTAGTCCTTTAAGGGCCTCTTTATTGGGCTAATATTTCTTGCTTCGAGTTACATGGCTCACTTACTTCTTTTTCTCTTCATCACTTTCCTCCTATAGTTTGATTATCCTTTTTCTCCTCACTTTCTCTATTTTCTCATTTGAAGTCTCTTACAGATTGATATTGTAAACGATAATGGCAACATTCTCTGGTACTTCTTCAATAGTAGCCATAAGAACCTCTTCAACCATCCTATAAAATATCGTAAACTCGCCTTAATTCGGAGGTGGGACATTATGATAGTTTAGGAGAGGGTTTCCTCTTATGGTTAATCAGCTTGAATTTGGTAGAACAATTTTCTTATTGTTAATTAGGTTCTAAATCTCATTTCTCAACCTATATCAATTATCAATGTTGTGATAGACTCCTTGATGAAAAGCACAATAAGCATTGACATCATATTCCTTCGATAGTGGATTAGGAGATGGTCTTGATGATAGAGGCTTTAATACTCCCTTCTTATATAATCTATTAAATGCCTTGGACAAAGGCATCCCTAAATCAATAAACTGGCTTGAAGCCTTAACTGCATTCACGTTGACCGTCTTGCCACCTTTAGCTTGAGGCTATGATGAGACACTTTTTCTTTCCCTAGACTATCCCTTTGACTCAGACTTTAACTCCTTAACTTGTAATTAGACTCTATAAGGTCCTTAAAGTTCCTCACCAACATACCCTTGATCTTGGTACCTATTCTTGGCAATGCCCCTTTATGATCATCTTGACCTATTCCCTTTTTATAGGCTTGGTAGTTGCTTCAAAAGCTAGCTTTTTCCACCTCCTTATGTGTAACGACCAATTCATTTTAGCTCTGATACCAATAAATGTAACGACCATTTTCATTTGCATAACTCATATCATTCATGTTCAAAATACATATGCATATAGGTTTTATCCATCCTACACACAATCAAACATTTACTTGATGCACATCTATGTATATGACACCAGAAGAGAGAGAGTTTG
>CATIWR010089555.1:0-46232 GCA_949677035.1 Omphalea diandra | reverse complement strand
TACATCCGTTTTTTATTTTCTCACAAAATATATATATATATATATATATATATATATATATATATATATATATATATATATATATATATATATATATATATATATATTAGTTTTTTTAACATGTACTTTGTATGCGTTTTCATTTTCTTAAGTTTTTTAAAATTTTAGTTTTTTAAAGTTTTTTAATTATAATCTTTTAAAAATTTAACTAATACATAGAATATCTAAATTTATTATTCGACTTAAAAAAAAAAAAAAGCAGCAGTACAATTATAACGTCTAACACAGGACTGACATCATTTTTGTATTATAGCATTATCATGAATGTGTAAAACAATGTAATTTTTATAGTTGGTCCCACCTCAGATTTTGAAAATGACTCCAAAACTACACATGTAAAGCAACTAATATTTATGTCTAATTTATTACTCTTTGACAACTTGAAATCAGATAATTAGAGCTAAATTATTTTGGTGAAAACACTTCTGAAGTTCTATAGTGAAAATGCTTCTCTATTTATAATATAAAATATTAATATATCTTTTTTCTATTTGAATTTTAATGATTGGTGTTTAAAAATATTTATTTAGATTAGGCTAATACATATAATAAAAAATTTTATACCTAAATAACATTCAAATTAAGGGTATTTTGGTTGACTCAAAAGTTTTACCCTATATATATATCTATATATATATATATATAACACGAATATATGGAAAAATCTTTATTTGAGATGGTGAAAATTATAAACTAACCTAATTGTAATTAATGATTCATGAAACTATTTCGTAAAATAAAGTGTTTTCCATTGGAAAAGCATTATTATTATTATTATTTTTTATTATCGATATCTTTAGTAGCAGTCTATTAGGTTAGGAGTATTCAAAATCCAACCAACCAATCTACCTAAATTAAGCCAAGTCAATTCTAAGTCATGTTTTTTAATAAATGACAGTTTGGTTTGTTTAATTTGGTTAAAAACTTTTCAAAGTTGAAATTACTGCAAGTTTGGTTTACGGTTTAATTTGTCTCAAAAATTGACTAAACTAAATGAAACCAAATCCCTCCAGAATATATAAGGATAAAATGTCATAGTTTTTTATGTTTTTATAAAAAATAATTCATTAATTTTTCCAGCGTGAATAGTCAAAAATTAGAAATTCTTTTTGTTATTTAGGAGTTTAAAGATGTATTTAATAATTTTGTTAAAATTTAAAAAAATCTAGTAGTTAATCTATTTTTAAATCTAATATTAGTTTAAATATAAAAATAAAAAATTTCAATTCAATCAAACCACTCAATTTGAACTGTACCAAATATTCACAAGCTGAATGATTTGATTTAATTTGAAAATTTTCCAAATTAAATTTGTCCATACGGTTTAAATCTCTCTCTAAACTGCCATCTCAAATGTTAGTTAGCTAGCTGAGCTGACCATAATTTCTGTCATTCATTTGTTTTTACTACCATTTTCAGCATGAATTTAGTGAGAGGGTAAGCTAACTCCATAAATGATATTGAATAATTTTCCACTTATTAATGCATTCCTCTTCTCCACCAGACATGTACTGTTATATTCTGCAAGTTGTACAGTTTACCTTTTTTCTCTATTTTTCCTATTATATATAAGCTGATTTTTTCATTTGATTAGAAAAACTCAATTAAATTCACTTATTCAACCGATTTAAAAAAAAAATATGAAATAATTTTAATTTTTTCTTATCAAATTTGACTTTATTCTAATTTAATTCACATTTTAATTTGACTCGAGTTTGATTTGATTTAAATTATTAAAATTTATTTAAAAATTAAAACAATATTTTTTATTTAAAAAATCAAATTATGAGTGATTCAATAAAAAATCTAAAATAGATTACTCAAATTTCTTTTTATATCTTGATTTAATGATCCAACTCGATCCGATCTGTTTGCAATCCAAAATGATCTTATTTAAATTCATCTAAAAAAATGATCAAGATTAATATTCTTCAAGAATAACTTAAACCGAAATTGATTAGATTTGATTATGATCAATTCAACTCATGTACTACCTCTAATTTTATGATTAGATAGTATAATGAAATAATATTTGTTCTATGAAAAAAGGTAATTTTTGTTTATTTTAAGCTCATTTTCAAATTCAATTAATATAATAACTAATTCTTTCTAGGTAAGGTAAATGGACAAAGGAAAAGGAAAATATGTTTCTTTGTTTTGATCTTAGAAATAAACTTATGATCAACGATGTGAAATTACACCCAGTTAGAAACTTTAGTTGTTATTGAATTTGAAGTTTCCGCCTTTTTTTCTTTTTTGATATGTAAGCAAGGGTTTTGGACCTTATAATAATATTCCATCGCCTTTCATGAATAAATTTACCAATACATTTAAAATGGTAAACAGGTGAGTCAAATGAATTTACGTTAAATTCATTTTAGGTTATATTTATTTGAATATATTAAAATTTAGTCACTTTCAATTGCAATATATTAGATAAGATTGAATTATCAAATACAGGTGTGAGAAAGAATTCAAGTCATTTTCTGAAATCAAGTTGGGTCCTGCTCATATCTTTTTATTTTATTTTAAATTTTTTAATAATTTTAAAATTGAATTAATTTTGAATCAAATTCAAATTAGATAAAGGACAAATCAGTTTGGGATGACATGTAAGTATAATTAAAGTTGTCTTAAGAATTAGGTTTGTTTCATTTTAAGTTTTTTTTCAGATTGAATTAAATTCAAACTATTTTTTTCATATAAAAATAATCACCTCTAATTCACTATTAATATTTCAATATTTTTAATTCTTTATAAAAATTAGAGATGATAATTTTTTTATAAAACTCAAAAAATAAATTTAAATTCACTTAGAAAATGATTGAAATAAAGAATTAAAATTTTAATTGATATAAATATTAACATAATCAGAAAATTTTATGTCAAGATCAATCTCATTTTAATTTTTTTTTAATTTCCTCAAGTATCCATTAAATTTAGTCTTGAAATTATTTGGTTTAAAGTATTTTTTGAGAGAAAATTTAAATCTCATTCATATATTAAAACTATGAGTATAAACTTTAGACAGTCAAGAAGTATAATAATGTGTTTGTAGTAGTTTAATCTAAAAATCTTTAATAATGTTGATAAAATTTGGTATCTTGTACCTAAATAAGCATATTCTATTTGGTGGTTGATTTGATCACATATCTATTTTTATACTTTTTTAAATTAGTTCAATTAAAAGAAAAACAATAACAAACTATCCATAAAAAAAAAAAAAAAAAAAAAACTCAAATTTCTCTATAGGAAAAGCTCAAATATCTCATAAAAGGGATTCATTTATATTTTCATGAGGGAGGATTTATATTTCTATAAAGAAAGAACTAAATAACACACTAAAATAAAAACTACAAAAATTAATAAAATCATATTTATAAATTTAAAATTATTAATGATCCGTTTGTTTTGCAGAAAATATTTTTCTCAATTTCCTTTGTTTGGTGCATTCAAAAAAATTAGTCAATAGAAAATATTTTTCTGATAAAAAAGAAAACTAAGTCAATTTTTAGGAAAATGACTTCTCAATTTGAAAATGCAAAGTCTTTTTTCAGATTTTGACAAACTCATCTAAATGAAAACTAAATCATATAAATACATATATTTATTATCATTAGTCATTTTTTACTACCAACATCGTTACCGTTTATCATCGATCGACAATGGTCATTGGCGAGAGGTGGGACACATAAAAAAATTTCATTTTAATAATATAAATATAAAATATTTATGCTCTAAATTTTGATATAATCTTATTAATCAAAAGAAAATTAATATTTTTTTATAATGTGTTTCAAACACCAGAAAAATATGTTCTCAGAAAACATTTTTCTCAGAAAATATATTTTTCAAACAAGTTATTTTTTGTGAAATAAATGAAGTCTAAGATAAAAAAAAAAATATCTAAGATAAAAAAAAAAAAAAGAACTTGAATCAAAAAATAAAGAAAGCAGAATAATTTCAATGATCTAAAATCGCAAATCTAGAAAGAAATCTAAGAAACTCGTTTGTTTTCTTTCAATAAATTGAAAATACACCAAAAAACTAAAAAAAAAAAACTAAAAAATTAATAGATCTAAGAATGAGAGAACTACCAACTAAAATATTTTCGATGGCAATTTAAATAGTTTGAAATAAGAAGTAATTTAGAAAAAAAAAAAAAAAAGAAAAAGGAGAGAAGAGGTGAATAATAAAATTAATTTTCTCTCTCAAACAATGCTGGATTTGGATTGTTATGATCTTATTTCTGGCGGATGAATTGATTTGGTTTAACCACATCTAGAAGGGAGGAGACAATCAAACAAACTCCTATCACAATGGATTGGAAAATGATTAGGGCCAAATTTCTCCGTCTACCATGTCCATCAAAAAGCGCGTGGACATGTTGCATTAGCAAATTAAATTAGAGCATAGGATACCATACCATGTTATGTGTTGAATACACGCATCAAGCTCAAGATCTTGTTGGCTTATTATAATTATAATAATCGGAAGAAGATGGATTTGGTTTAACCGAATACCAACCCATTACGTCGTGAATCTTTCCACGTGGAGTGTTTCCTTCGCCTTACTGCTTGGGTTTCACACCTCGTCGATCCCAACTTCCCAAGTCTTGAAAAGTCCCCATATCTATTTATTTATTCTCATATATTAAATATTTTATTTAATAAATATTATTATATAAGCAAAAATATTATATTATTCATTCTAAAAAAATAATTATTATAAAAAAAATAATAGAATTGAAAAAAACAACTAATATTTATAAATAAATGAAAAACATTAAATATTATGAAATAAAATTTTATCTTTGAAACAAAGAGAGTAATTAAATATCAAACTCCTACTTAAATAAACATGTTTTTATTTTCTCCCTGTGGAAGTATCATGTTATTTTGACCCTTAACGCATGGAAATATTATGCAATTTCTAATTCCCATCTTAGCCCATGTACTTTATTTTATTTTTTTTGAATAAATATTTTATATTTATACTATTTATTATTTAATATAAGATAAAATATATTAAAAATAATTTTTTTAGGTCATATCCATCAATGATGACAACCATCAGTCGATAATAATCAATGATAAGTGTTGATAATAAAAATGATCAGTAATAATAAATATATTTATTTTAATAAATTTGTTAAAATTTGAAAAATAACTTTCCAAAAGAGAAGTCATTTTCCTAAAAAATAACTTTTTTACTAGAAAAATATTTTATATTAATCAATTTTCCTGAATGCACCAAATAAAAAAATATATAAAAAATATTTTTCTAAAAAATATTTTCTACAAAATAAATATAGCCTTAATAATAAAATATATTCTTATGATAAGTAAATATTTTGAATTCAATTTCTTTAGTCAAAGAATTTAATATAAATTTTCCTGAATGCACCAAATAAAAAAATATAAAAAATATTTTTCTAAAAAATATTTTCTGTAAAATAAATATAGCCTTAATAATAAAATATATTCTTATGATAAGTAAGTATTTTGAATTCAATTTCTTTAGTCAAAGAATTATTAAAAAAAAAAGGAGAGTTACTATGCTTATTAGGACTACAAGGCCTTATTTTTTAAATAATTGTCTGGTTTATTGACCAACACAGTTTTTTAAAATACTTTTCCCATGATGGGATTTGAGCAACTTGACATATTATTCTCCTCTCAAGCATCAATTCTGATAATCGTGCAATCATGTTCGCTATGACAAATCGTCATTAATTCTAATCTGCAATCATGCCACTGCGTCATCGGCGAACAAGCAAGAACATTCCAAATGTTAACCACCACTTTATTCCTTATGTCAATCATTATTAAGAATTTTTCACCTTTTCTTAATTTTCTTTATCATTCTATGGTTATATTTTTATATTACTTTGAAGAAGAGCCAATGATAAGCTTTCAACGAAGAGATTTTTATTAATTAAAAGGGAAATAATTTACAAAAGAGACTACCAAAGACTGGAAAATACGCAACTGTTATACGCAAAATGATTTCTCCCTCTTTTATATACTTGAAAGTCAAGTATATGGTTTCTTCATCAATTTTCTTGTGAATTATTGTTGCAGACTTGAGCATTACGATAGGTAGCTGTGGTTTATTACAACCCTCCAAAAGAAAAGATTCAAAAAGTTAAACAAATTTTTTCTTGAGGTAATTGTTCATAAACCCTATTGTGCTTACGGACTATATTATACATTCAAGAGATCTATAGAATTAATAAAAATTTTAATTTTACAAGTTCCGCCAAGTTGTTAAATTAATTCTCAATAAATGGAAACATTGAGGCTTGTGTTAGTCGGGCCAAATACATATGTCAAGGGATCATGTTAAGATAAAATATCCCACGTAAGCTTAGGTGTTTCACTTCAACTAAAATCCAAATGTTATTTTATATATTTGGCCCATCTTAAATAATATAAAAACCCCATTTTATAGTGATATTTTATCCCAACTCTCAGAGATTAGACTAATGGTGTTGTTTCAGTCTAAAATTTTCCACTTATAGACGCTACCAAAAAAACATGTTTGGTGACAAAAATATTAATTAGTAATAACAGAAATTCCGTTGCCAAAAAATGTTATTTACTAATTGCCAGCGGATTTATTTTATAATCAATAACCTTGTTGGTAAATACATTCGACAGAAAAATAATTCATCGAAAAATAATATTAAAGTCAGTTGGGAAAGAAAAGAATTTCGTTGATAACATATGTAAGGATGATTTTCTCATCTACAAATTATCTATATATTTGTCAATAAAAGTTTTAATTTTTATCAGTAATCTATAAATAAAATTTTTTAATTTATTAACAATTAGTGATTTGTAAAAAAGGTGTGATTTTTTTTTTTGAAAACATCAGTAATCTAACAATATTTTCTTGTTATTTTTTAAAATATAATTTTATTTATTAATATTAAAATTACAAAATGCAAATAAGTTTAATATAAAAACAATACATGAAAAATAAAATATATTATTGATACTATCCAAGTAAATATAGGGTAAGTTACCACACACGAAATCTAAATTAACCTTCAAAATAGTGTAGCTTGGCATGTCTAAAAGTCCACAAGACCGCATGCCCGCGTAACTCGGCCCGCAGCTAATCCGAAACAAAAATGTAAACAATCACTAAATGGGAAGAATGAAAGTACTAATTTAATAAGGAAACAAGTATCTCTAACTATTATATAAAGAGTGTCACCAGGTATTTCTTAGACATCACACTCACACACACTTCCATTTTAGCATATCTCTGACTTAAGCATCAGAGTAGACTTCCGACAACTGGTCGGATACCCCTTCACATTTGCTGTCATGCAAGAATTGAACCAGAACCACCCGAGCTAGTCACCTTAACTCGACCAGAGTACCCGAACCAACCATTGTGATAAGCACCCAACATCATTAGTACTGCGAGCGTGGATTTATTACAGTAAAACCTTCAGTCATGGCATCTCCCAATGATCCAAAAATCCCACAAACTCACATCCAATCTAATATCCTACCCCAACAAACCTCCCAACCCTCACTTTCCCACCACCATCAGAAAACCTAGCCTTTAGCTTTGTTCACACTCTAAACCTTAATCCCCAAACCACTGCCTAACTTGATGATATTAATGCGGATTTCATACCAACATTAAAAAGGATTGAGAAGAGTTCACACAAAAAGAACATTTGACCACTTTCTAAACTGTCATTATTGAGCCACAAAACATGCCACCTTTATCGGCTAGGCTAGAACAAGCGAAGAATCTAGCTCAGGAGGACAGAAAGACTAGACGTTTGGAGACATGCAATGATGTAGGAGAATCCTCTTACAAGTCGGGAGAAAGTCGAGCCACATGTGTAGAAAGCACTTATTGGGATGAAGATGCTCTTGAAAAGAAAGTCATGGAGGTAGTCAAAAGGACAAGAAGTAAAGAGCACCTCACCCTCAACTACCACTCTTATTATCACAATCCCTTAGTTGTATAGGTCAAGGCCAAGCTTGTGCCTCACAAATTCAAAATACTCCCGATTAACAACTACAATGGAACAATTGATCCCCAAAACCACCTTTATAAGTTATGATCCATACTAGAGCTTTGTAATTGCTTAGATGTCTTCCTTTGTATGATTTTTCCTACTACTCTGTAAGGAATAGTGCAAGATAGGTACCAAGACTTAGCGCATGGCTCCATTTATAGTTTCACTCAGTTCTCACAATGTTTCATTGCCCGATTTGTATTAGTCATCCCATAGGTGAAAATTTTTTGAAACTTACATATGGTTATTCGAGAAGAAAGAAAGTCATTGTGTGACTACTTAGCCAAATTTATTAGGGTAGCCATGCAAAGTGAACGACCTCAACCATGAAATTGCAACAAATGTAATTTATGAAACTACAATAATGGAGGACTCTTTAACTCCCTTAATATTGATCCTCCTACAAAATTTTACGAATTAATGGAAAGAAGCAATAGATTCATACGCTTAGATGACAATCTACGAACTTACTCTCATAGATTGTATAAGAAAAGAGACGAAAGAGGGAGTAAAGACAACAAAAATGATAGAGGTCGAGCTAGATAGGGTGGATAATGATCAAACTCAAGCAACAACTCAGTCAATATTACACACCACTTAATATGAGCAGAAGTAAAGTCCTCCATTAGATCAAAAGGTCAGGAGAAAGAATTTTCTTCCTTCAGCCACAAAAAACAAAGATAGATACTATAGTTTCCACAATGATAATGGGCTCAATATAAAAGATGTAGAGATTTGAAGAATGAGATTGAAAGACTAATCCAACAAGGCAAACTCAACTAGCTTAGGAAAAGAGTAACCCTAAAGGAAAACATGCACGATCCTTTATAAAAGGATAAACACCGAGACAAAAGACCCAACAATAAACAATATGCAGGAATTATTGATGTCATCAGAAGAGAAGCCATAGGCAAAGATAACTCCACCTCAAGAAAGTGACAAATCCACCAAATATACTATGCCAATAGTAAGGAAAATAAGGAAGAACCAATGTTCTTCCCCATCATTCTTTTTATGGCAAAATATGACATAAAGCTTAGCACTCTCCATGTAAACGCCCTAGTAGTCTAGGGCCAAATTAAAAACTTCTTGGATAAGCATATCTTAATAGATGATGGTATCTTGATTAATATGATGACTGCAAAGGCTTTCAAGGCACTTGGGTTGGACGCTAAAAGGTTGCACCCATTTTGAACTCTTTTGACCAAGGTTGGAGAAACTAAAGTTGATGTAATAGGGTCTATCAAATTAAGCATAGAGTTGGGAGACACAAACATCACCAAAAAGTTCAAAGTCGTATGGATGGTGGTAGAAATCCTTTTCACCTAAAATGGCATCATCGATCAATCGATCCTATATGACACAACAATATGCACCTGTATCAGATATCTTATAATGAAAATACCAACTAAGTGTGATGTAGTAGTTGTCAGGAGGACCAAAAGATAGCATGAGAAACATACATAAACATCTTCAAAGAAGTCAAGCATGTTGTCTCCTTTGAATTGTTAGACTTCATTCTTCAGAATGCTTCAAAGAATGTCAAACCAATAGTGGACTTAAAGCCTTTGAGAGTTGGGGAAAACCAAACTCTCTGTATCGAGGGCAAAACTCACTAAATTAGTGGAAAAAGATATCACCTCAACATTTTTAAAAAAACTACACACATTTGCCTGGACTCCTTCAGACATCATTGGGATTGATGTCTCAATTATTATTCATAAACTAAACATTGATAGCTCAACAAAATTGATTAAGTAAAAGTGAAGAAACCATGCGCCCGAATGCCAAAAGGCTAGAGTTGAGGAGGTGTGCAAGTTGCTACATGACAGATTCATCTGAGAGGTACATTATCTAGATTGGCTTGTTAATGTCATGTTAGTAAAAAAGGCGAACAAAAAGTAGCGAATGTGTGTTGATTTCATAGATCTCAACAAATCTTGCCTAAAAGACAATTACCATTTGCCCAACATAGATCAACTCATTGATTCTATAGCAAGGTATGAGCTATATAACTTCATTGATGCATCAACAGGGTACCACCAAATATGGATGTTCGTATTGGATGAAGAAAAATAAGCTTTGTAACCTACGAAGGCACTTACTGCTACAAGGTAATGCCCTTTAGGTTAAAAAATGTAGGAACAACCTATCAAAGGTTGGTCAATAACATGTTCAAACAATAGATCAGACAAACAGTAGAGGTCTACACAAATGGCATGATAGTAAAAAGCTATCGAGATGAAGATCTTGCCAACGACCTAAGAGAAGCCTTTAAAATTTTCAACCATTATAATATGAAGCTTAATCCAGAGAAATATGCCTTTGGGATCCAAGCTGGTAAGTTCTTCACCTTCATGATTTCTCAAAAAGGCATAAAGGCTAGCCCTGAAAAAATAAAAGCAATTCTAGACATGAAGCCATCCCAAACCATTAATGAAGTCCAGAAGCTCAAAAAGTAGAAACTTTAGGATGAATAGCAGAATAGGCAGTTTGATTTCGCGAATTCGACGTCAAATTTGAACCAAAGCTGGCAATGAAAGCTTAAGTTTTGACAAATTTTGTAGTTAAGTTAATAGGTGTTGAATATAAGCCTGAACAGACAAAAAAAAAAAAAAAGAATGGAAACTATATATTGATGGAGCCCTAAGTACAAAAGGAATAAGGGCCAGGATAATCCTACAAGGATTGAACATGATCACTATTAAATACGTTGTCAGATTAAAATTTCATGCCACCAATATTACAATGAAATATGAAGCCTTAATTATCGGCCTAAATTTGTGCAAGAAGTTCAAGCTAAAACACCTCATTATACACAGTGACTTAAGATTGGTGGTCCAACAACTCATCGGGCAATACGCCATCAAGGGACCCATTATGCTAAAAAATGTTAAGCATAAAAAACACCTCTTAGTAGGTCTAGAGATAAAAGAAAGAAGTTGGACACTAGAGCAGATCTTTCAGCAGAGTAACAAGTAAGCAAATTCCCTAACTAAATTGGTAGCCTCTCCTCAAGCAACATTGACTGAGGGAATTTTAATAAAAGAAAGGTTTCAGCCCAACACTTAGCAGCTGTTGAACATAGTTGTCATAACCGAGGAGGATAACTGGATGAGACCATTCATCAGATACTTGAAGTACGAGCAACTTCCAATCGAACCAAAGGATGCTTGAACAATCATCAACAAAGTTGTTGACTACTCTGAAGATGATGAAGTCTTACACAAATAATCCTATAGTCAACCTTGGCTCATATGTGTCTTTTAGTAATATGGAAATTATCTACTTAGAGAAATTCATGAAGGCATATGTAGAGTTCATGAAGCAGCTAGCACCTTAGCTCAAAAAGTAGTCCTAGCTCGATATTTTTAGCTCTCAATGTTCAAAGACAATAAACAACTCGCATAATGATATGATGCATGCCAAAAACATACACTCATCCTTCAACAACTAGTGATGAGGCAGTAGCCCATAGGTTTAAAATGACATTTTTTCTAATGGGGAATCGACATCCTGGGACGCTTCCCATGGGCATTGGGCCAAAAGAAATTTGTCATAGTAGTCATAGATTACTTCTCTAAATGGCTTGAGGCTAAAGCATTGGCCACTATCACCTGGATTAAGGTTCTTGACTTTTTTAAAAAAACATAGCCTTTCGATTCAGCATTCTAAGAGTATTAATCACAGATAATGGAAAACAGTTTTAATAGTGAATAGTTCCATTCCTACTGTACTAATCTAGGCATAGACCTTTAGTTCACCTCAGTAGTTGACCCACAGACAAATGGCATGATTGAGGTAACTAACAAAGTAATATTGTAGGGAATCAAGAAAAGGCTAGATGTTATAGGAGGGATTTGGATAGATCAGCTCAACCACATCCATTAGGCCTTCAGAATAACACTAAGAATAGTAATTGACTAGACACCCTTTATTTTTAGCATATGAAACTAAAATTGTAATTCTAGTATAAATTGGCCTCCTCTTAAACAAAGTCCTTGTTAGACTAGGTTATTCAAACCTAAGTCAAAATTCTTTTTTGATCTTGACAATATAGATTGAAAGATTCTAATATCAATTTTAATTATTATTTTTACAGATATTAAGATAAAATCTGATTAAAAGTTAAATAGGAGTGATTAGAGGAAAAAAACTCAAAGTATAAAAATCTACTTTCAAAATTAGCAACTGCAAATTTCGAAGTGACCATGAATTTTGAAAAAAAAATATTGTTGAGATTCAAAGTCACAATCTTGAATTTTGGCAATGATCATGAATTAGTGAAACAACATCTCCATATTAGACAGACGATTTCGCGTTGACAATCGTGTCCAAAAAGGAAAATAGCGAAAACAAATTTGAAGGAGCGACCACAAATTTTAAGATCCGTTAGAAAGATCCAATAGTTAGTTTATGAAGAGACCAATGGTTTCATGCCACGTGGACTAGCCGTTAGACACAGTTTAAAAATAGTGACCGCGAATTTTATCTAATAAGCATTTAATGCAAGATATGCCTAGCAAAATTTAGAGATTTAGACATAGTTTTTTTTGTAATGTCTCTTTGGTGGTTATTGCCTTTAAACACACCATCAAATGGACTTGAATGCAAGAGGATAACCATAAATTATGCCAAAACTCTTGCAAAGTTCATTCTCATAATTTTAATTCTTTATTTCTTTCTACATAGTTTGGTGTGAACTTTAAATACCTTGGGTTGGGTTTGAGAGTGAGCCTTTATTTAGAAAACTCTTGTTTAGGTTTGAGAGTGAGCTTTAGAAAACTCTTGTATAGGTTTGTGTGTTAACCTTGAGAAAACATTTGTAAGGTTTGGTGTGAACTTGAAACACTAGGTTGAGTGTAAGCCTTGAGAAAACACTTGTAAGGTTTGGTGTGAGCCTAACACTAATTTTAGTATGAGCTTGTAAAATATTAGTGATTGAGTGAAACACCCAATTTGTGAATTGGGGAGTGGATATAGGGTTGGTTAATACCCGAACCACTATAAAACTCTTGTGTTCATTATTCTCTTACTTTTTCTCTAAACTTTCATTTTTGTGAACTTTTTCTAAAATCAAAAGTTCAAATCTATCACTAATTCAACTCCCCCTTCTTGGTGAACTAGGGCCAATAATTGGTATCAAGCTAAGTCTCAATTCAAGCTTTAATTGTGTGAGAAAAGATCAATGGGATAATAAGGAGTCCACTCTCACCTTAATCCCCACTTTAATGTTAATATGCTCTTTGGAAGCATAAAATTGAGATCTATCTTGATAACGATCTCATCAACTTATGAGATTATATACTTGAAGAGTGAAAGCCTCCAACAAAGATAGTTGAAGGAGTAGAGGTGGCAATTGCAAAAGAAAAATTGAGTGAAGCATAAAGGAAGGCAAATGCGAAGAACAAGAGTCTAATATTGCCAAACTGCACATGCCATATGGAAAGCACTAGAGAACTATCATGAGGGCATAACTCTTCTGAAATCAAGTAAGTTGGAGATATATATGATAAAGTAGGACCTCTTTATGATGAAAGACCATGAAAGCATCACCAAAATGACAAATAGACTCCTTTCTATTGTCATAAACATGAAAAAGTTTGGAATGATTCTTACCAACTATGAGGTAAATACTAAAATCCTCAAATCTCTTCCATTAAATAAATTTGGTGCAAGAGTATGCAACATTCAATAGTCCAATCTGGAGATTGAGGAAGTGCCAACTGATGCCCTCATTGGTAAACTTCTCACTCATGAGATGGCTCTTAAGAAAGATAAAAAGATGAAGAAGCTAAGAGGACAAAAAGACAAAGAGGAGAAGAAAGCTCTAGCCTTCGAAGCTCAAGAAGATTATTCAAGCTTAAGTGACTCAAATGAAAGTGATAAAGAAGAAAAAGTGCTCACTAAAATATCAAGAAAGACCAAGGAGTTGATGAAAAGGAGAAGAAAAAGAAGAATCCAAAGAAAGTGATCTTTCTATCATCATAAGGAAAAAAAGAAGAGCTTCATGGCTAATTAGGATGATGATTCAAGTGATGAAGTAGTAAACTTTTACTTCATGGCTCAAGAGGACTCCTCCAAAGAGGTAAGTACTTTTTCACACTTTTATGATAATTACGATGCATTTGGTGATGTAGATGATGAGTTTTTATAAGCTTTCACTTTGAAATATGACAAATATAAGTCACAAATGAAATCTTACAAGAAGAAATGCTCAAAATTAGAGGATTAGCTTAAATCCTTGAATAGTCTTGTAAGTGAATTGAAGACTTCAAATAAAGAACTCAAAAAATCTATTAAGATTTTCAAAATCCTCTTCATCCTTAACCTCATTAAGAAAGGAAAATGACTCCTTAAAGGGTGATGTCATTGAGCTTAGAAACTCTATTTCTAAGTTCCACAATGAAAAAAAAGCTTTGGATACACTTATAGTATCACAAAGACCTCTTTTAGTTAGGCATGGTTTAGGCTTCAATGGAGCCTCCTCGTCTACATCTTCACTCACTACATTTGTTAGAGCAACAACACTTTAAACTTTAAGTATTGAGGTCATGGAGAAGAAAGGTGCTCCTAGCACTGAGCCACTTATGCCTAAAGGCAAAGGAAAGACCCCCCTAAGGCTCAAGAGCTAAGGCTTAAAGAGCAAATTATGCTTACGTTTACAGCAAGAAGCATGCTCAAGCACATAAACAAAAAAAATTCTCTTGTACTCCTAATCACTCATGCACTTGCATACATTCTCACCACCTAAGTATGAGAAGGCCTCCTACTCACACTAAAGTTGTGCATAGGAGAAAGACTCACAAGTCTAAGCTCCAATGTCATTATTGCATGAGATATGGGCACGTTAATGTATTTTGCCACATTAGGAAGACACACCTCAAATTGGAGGACCCTTTCAAGACTAACCTCCAAGGACCCAAGTATGTTTGGGTACTAAAGCAAAGGGTTTGATATTGTAGGATGAAGACTCCTTCACTAAATTCTCATGGAAAATCTAAAGGTGAATGGAGATTGCTAATAAAGAAGGGATAAAGTTTCAAATGGTTATTTGGTATCAAGCCATGGATACTGAACTTATAATGCATCCCTTATCCCTTCTATTTTTAACTTAATATATTTATGCATACATTTAGGGGGAGTTTTATTGCTTGATATATCTATGTGTTGACATGTTTGATTTGATTTGAATGATTGTGTGATGAGTTGAATCAACTCATTTTGCAATTAAGGTTTTCTACATTTCAAATGTTCAAATCGATCATAAAAAAATCATATACTCTATACTATGGTCATATATGAAAATTCTTAAATTTCTAGCCCTAGTTTGTGTATTCGAGCATCTTTAAATGTTTGAATTATTTTGCATATATGTTTTTTTATATATAAATTTTTCATGCAATTTATGTTTCATCCATTTATCTTATTATGTTACATATTATGTGCAAAATTACTTATGTTTGCTATTCTAATTTGAGTTTATACAATTGACAAGTTTGGGGACATTCCCTCTCATATTCCCTATTCTCTCTCTTATTCCTTCCTATTCCTCTCTTTTTGATCTTGACAAAGGGAGATAGATAATTGACTGAATATACAAAGAGAGAACATACCAAAGGGGAGATAAAATTGAACTATATTTATAATAAGCTAAGACAATGATCTTATTAGAATAACTAAAGGGGAGTATGGATTCAAGGGGAGGAATTTCATACTTATGATTTGAATCACTTCACAATCATTCTCTTAGGAGCATGCATAATTGATTCTTTATCCTTTGCATATTCAATCTAGATTGTCAAAATCAAAAAAGGGGAGATTGTTGTACTAGGTTATTCAAACCTAAGTGAAGACTTTCCTTTGATATTGATAATATAGATTGAAAGGTTCTAATATCAATTTTAAGTGTTGTTTTTGCAGTATTAAGATAAAATCTCATTGAAAATTGAATAGGAATGATTAGAAGCAAACAACTCAAAGTATGAAAATCTCCCCCCAAAATTAGTGACCGTAAATTTTGAAAAAAATGCAGTTGAGATTCTGGAAACTATGGAACAAAAACCTGTACCTTGCACATGGAACATAGAAATACTAAAAAAATACTTCATATAAGTAGCACCTACAACTTCTCTTCTGTAAATTACTTATGTTTTTTCAAATAAAAATGAAGCTGTCTGTGGACATACGCAAATTGCCGAACCATGTAAAATTATTGTCTTGTGAGAATGCCCTTTTAATTTTCCACACAAACGCTAATATACCTCACATTGAGCTAATCTACCTTGTGCTTAACAAATAAGAATGAGTTAATTTACCTCGAATGCAAATATTCCAAATGAATCAATATTGAATAATAAAGTTTTATTATGTACTGAGTTAATGTATCTTATACATTACTCAAGTTTTATTATGTACTGAGCAAATATATCTTGTACATTTCTCAAGTTTGATTATGTACCGAGCTAATATTTCTCGTACATTACTCAAGTTTTAGCTAATCTACCTCATGTTTTACTTAATTTTTATTATGTACTAAGCTAATATATCTCATAAATTACTCAAATTTTACATGTACCGAGCTAGTCTAACTCGTACAATAATTATGTTAAAAAGCCAACTTCCCTCATGTGCCACTTTTAACAAGATTAGGACATTAAAGGGGAAAGATAAAAGACATTTAGCACAAGTGTTTAACACAAGCATCAACAAAAAGCATCACAATGATAATAAAAAGGAAGGATTTTAATTAACTTCAAAATTTCTTATAGCTAGGAGACCCCAAGGTTACATAAAAGAAAAAGAAAAATCTAAGTCTATTCCTCGGGCTCATCCTAATTTTCCTCATCATTGTCCCTTGACAAAATATCACCTACATAATCAAAATCTAAAATTGGGTGAGCTTTTGGTTGGGCACGCCTAATTTTAGCATTATATGAAAAACAAATAAAAGACATTTCTTTAATTGCTAATAACTGAGTTGTAGCCTCCTTCCTTTGCCAGTCTTTAACTTCCTAGTTGAGCTCGATATTCTTCTTCTTAAGGTCTTCCAATTCGATATTTTTCTTCTTTACCACTTTACAGAAAGCGGACAACTCGACCATGTATGCCTTGACAACCTTCAACTTCTCTTGAGTTTCACTAAGTAAGTTTACTGAGTTGGTAACCTGCTTAAGCGTGTCCTTATGATCTTTGGACAAGGAATCAAAGGCAACATGAGCCTTCGCCAACATAGTCTTCAGCTCAATTAAGCTTTTGAAATCCTTCTCTGTAGTCGTAAGATGAATAGCTAAGGCCACCTTAGTCGTCATTACCTAAATAAGAAAAAAAGCAACCAAGTTAGCATCTTTGCAAACACTTGGAAAAATTTTAAAATATGTGTATGGCTCAAGATACCTTAAAGTTGAGCATTTATGCACGAGTCACCAGCTCTGTATTCGTTAAGTACTTAAACCTTTGTTCATCATCTAATAGAAGGTAAATCTTACTAAGTGTCCTACTAATTTGTCTTGTTGCTCAAAGGACAAGACTTGTATTCACTCTTTAGGTACCTGCATGGGTCAAGACACTAGCTAAAATTCCTAAGAATCATAAAAACCTCTTTTTTCAAGTTAGATTCCATAGCTACTATACGGGGTCTCTTTGATGTCGATGCCTTAGTATGAGTCACCTAGTCTACTATGGGATTAGAGGTTATGACAAGTTCTGGGTTAGAAGGACCACATGCACCACCATCATTTTGCAGCTCGACCAAACTTGGCTTTACTACAACTTGTTTCTTCCCAATACTTTTCATTCGAACTGCTGCTTCTTACCTTTTTAAACATCTTGGGTAGCCAAAGCAGTTTTTTGCCTTAGAATTTCTTGCTTCACTACCTTCATATCCATTTTTGCAAAACAAACAAGCATTAATACCAATTAGTGTGTAAATATTTTATTTTAATAATGAACAATGTATATAGTTTGGACTGGGAGACTCTTGCCTAGTAACTCAATCAGGTCAATAAGATCCTTAATCAAAGACCGAAGGTGATTAGCTCACTTTTGGTCATACTCCATTGATACTACCTCATACTCCTAACTATCTCTGTTGACCTACTGAGTTGGAAGCCCTACCTTGTTTTTATAGGTAACAATGAAGAATTTATGCTTCCAACCCTTTATGAATGAGGGATAATGAGTAAACATCCCTATACTGGACTTGGAGGACACATGCCAGTGATCCTCCCAACTCGATCCTATACTATAAAGATACATCTTGCCAGACTAGTTGACACTAAAATCTCCTTCCCTTGGGCTAAAAGATATAAACCTACCAATATTCCTAACCTTGTTTGGAGCAACTTGGGAAATTAGAAGGTTATAAGCCCTCAATAACTCTTTGATAAAATCAGGCACAAGTAGCCTCAGATTGGCCTTCAAATCTTCTTTGTATAACATAAACTGCCTTAGCCTAAACTCAAAAGAAAGCCCTTAATTCTAGCTTGGGTTTAATTAGCTCATACTTCTGCGAAATGTAATATCTAAGACAAATTTTTGCTAGGTTCTAAACCGACATCCCATTCCTTAGCTTGACAGCTTTAAGGTTTATTCTTCAAACCTTAATTGGCTCAAGCTAATTTTCCACAGTCTTTGGCTTGGTACTAGCCTCACTAGGTCCAACATCCTCATTTGTTTCTTGTCTCTCTCTCACTACATCTTTATCTAGTTCACCCTCCTTGTCTTTTACTTCCCATTCCTATTTTGCCATCTTAACCTCCTTTCTAGCCCCCATTATGTCTTTTGCATCAGTGGTAGTACAAGCTCCACCGGATGGAATAAAAGCTAACATAACAATGGTTCCAAGAATCTTAGGGTCCATTACTTAAGGTTCACACTCATAGAGAAAAAATAACAAAAAGAAGAAAATAATGCTAAAAATAAAAGCCTTACCACTTAAAGAAAGAAGAAAGTGACCAAAAGCCCAAAATTCTCAAAAAATTGCACATCAATTTGAAAACATCGGTTGCAGCAAATGAATCACAGATGAAAAACAACCCATTTATAGAGGTTAGTGAAGGAGATAAAGAGTCAGGGCCAAAGGAATTGTCAGCCCCATCAAACGAACTTGATTACTTTGATCAATCATGTAAAACCGAGGCATGTTGCATACATTACACATGTCCAAAAAGTTTATAAGACTTATAAATTTTAAAATCTCAAAAATTGCCTCTCCATTAATTAGTGATTCAGACAGCCTCACCAGCTATAGATCTTAGCTCAGCGACTTCAACTCGATCATTACACTACCACTACATCGAGACGTAAATGGACTCGAACAAAGAGGGGACATGTGATACTATCCAAGCAGATATAGGCTAGGCTCAACCACACGCGAAGCCTAAATTGACCTTCAGAACAGTGCATCTCGTCTCGCTTAAATAAGATCGGCTAGTAACTCATCCGAAATAAGAATGTTATCTCTTATAAGAAAGATATCTTCTACCAAGGAAGATAATCCTCATTAGGAACAATCACTAAGGAAGAATGAAAGTCTTGATTCAATAAGGAAACAAGTATCCCTAACTATTATATAAATAACACCACCAGGTATTTCGTAGATATTACACTCACCCACATTTCTTCTTTAGTATATCCATGACTTAAGTGTCGGAGTGAGCTTCTGACAACTTGTCGGATACCCCCCTCACCTTTGTTGTCTTGCAGAAATTGAACCAGAATTGCTCGAGCCAACTACTTCAGCTCAACCAGAGTACTTGAACCAACCACTATAGTAGGCCTCCCAACATTAATTATAAATGAATAAAAATCATACAACAACCGAAATAAAATATAAAAATTAAATTATGTCAAAAGATGAAAACAAAAAATAATAATGCTATTGGTATTTAAGAAAGTAAAATCAAACCAAAATGGAAGAAGTTGTCTACTATTGTAAACAGTATAAGAAGGAACGAGAAAGGGAAGTAACATTTTCAGATAGTGGAATTGTAAACAGGAATATAATCTATTGTTGCCGTTGTTGCTACTGCTCTATCTGTTAATACATTTTCTAATCAAAAGGCGGGTGCAGAACAAAATATTAGAGAGACCAATGTTTAAAATTGTCATAACTGAACAATATGTATTGTATTAAATTTTAAAGTATATTTTTTGGTTCATAATCTACTAAATTGTTTATGAAAGTATTTATAAACAAACATACAAAATCTATTAATGTATACATAAGAAAATCAACAATAATATAAAGAAAAACTCACACACACATATATTGATTGATTAATTTTCTGAAAATGATGTAAAACTTAAACTTTGATATTTCACATTAATTCTAACCTACACGTATGTGTATATATTGATTGATTAATTTGCTAAAAATAATGTAAATTTTGAACTTTGATATTTCAAATTTATTTTAACCTACATATGTCTATATAAAGTTAAAATAAATTTGAAGTATGAAGTTCAAAATGTAGAATATAGTGATTAAAATTGAAAAGTGTTATATTAATTTACAATATACTATATGTAGATTATATGATATTTTTTACTCTTTTAAAAGTCAAATTATTATCAATTTTTTTAATTTTTATTTTAACTCATAATTTCATATATTCTAATTGAATAATCAAACTCTTAAAATCCACCACAACAAAATATATAATTTCTATAATCCAATAATTTCTTAATGATTAAATAGATGATAAAAATATTAAATTATATTTATACTATATATAAAAGTTACTAATTAAGGAAAACTTTTTTGGACATGAAAGAATATCGAATTGCTTTAAATTGACAATAACAACCTTAAATTATAAATTTTAATTGGATGAATAATATTTCTTTATAAAACTAATTATTAGTTTAATTTTAAAAAATTTTGATTATTTAAAGCAGCTAAAATAATTAATAAAAATATTTATATTTTTAAGTTAGTGTTAGTTTATTTTTAAAACATTTAAAAATTAAAATAAATATAATTTTTCTATCTATCTATACTATATATAAAAGTGCTAATTAGAAAAAACCTTTTTTGGATATAAAAGATATAAAACTTTTTAATCTATAGTATACATAAAAGTGGCTAATTAGGACAAATTTTTTAGATATAAAAGGATACAAAATTTTTTAAAATGGATAATATTAATCTTAAATTATAAATTTTAATTGGATGGATAACATTTTTTTGTAAAACTATTTACTAATTTAGTTTTGAATTTTGTGATAATTTAAAATAAACAAAATAATGGGTAAGTTTATATTTTTAAATTAGTATTCATTTATTTTTCAAATTTTAAAAAATTAAGATAAATATAATGTATCTATCTATTAAATATAATGCATCTATCTAATTACATTTGAAATCTATACTTTTTTTTACTATATATAAAGTGGCTAATAATATCTTTAAATTATAAATTTTAATTGGATACATAATATTTCTTTATAGAACTATTTATTAGTTCAATTTTGAAATTTATGATTATTTAAAATAAATAAAATCACAAAAAAAAGATATTTATATTTTTAAATTAATATTATTTTATTTTTCAAACATTTAAAATTAAGATAAAATATAATGCGTCTATCTATATTGCATATGAAATCTATACTATATATAAACGTGGTTAATTAAAGAAAAATTTTTTAGACATAAAAAATATAGAATTGTTTTAAGTTGACAATAATAATATTAAATTATAAATTTTAATTGGATGAATAATATTTTTCTATAAAACTATTTATTAGTTTAATTTTTAAAATAATTAATAAAAATATTTATATTTTTAAGTTAGTATTATTTTAATTTTAAAGTATTTAAAAATTAAAATAAATATAATTTTTCTATCTATCTATTATATATATATATAAGTACTAACTAGAAAAAACTTATTTGGACGTAAAAAGATGTAAAATTTTTCAAATTAATAATATTAGTCTAATATTTATTTTAATCACGTGCAATGCACGTATAATAAAGCTAATAAATATAAATAAAAGTCAAAACAAAAAATCTAATCTAAGGAAAAATATTTGATATACCAATAGTGGATGCAAAATAAAGTATATAAAAATTTGAGGAAGAATTTATAATCAATGGTAAAACTATTGAAACTTTTAGGGCGGGGTTACAATAAAAAAAAATCAAAATGACAAATTATTTGAAGGGTCTAAAATGATTAAAAAATGGCGGATTGAAATATGCATGACATGGTTGAAAATAAAAGGAATGAATATGAGATGGGCCTAAACAATAAAAATAAGTAAAAGAGAGACCAAATTGAAAACAAAAATACATACTTCGAAACAAAAAAAACTGGGGGGAGAGGGAGGACGGGCCCTAGTTCCGCCTCTGTGCCCGACCACTCCACATTTTTTCGAATAAGGAGAAACTTTATTGCTAACGATGACTGGTATTATGATGTGAGCAATATAGGTCTCCAAGATTGAGCAGACCAATATGTCTCAGGATGGACAATTTAAACTTAATATGGATGGCTTCTTCTTAGTTCAAGATGGATCTACAGGCGTGGAAGTAGTCATTCGCAATAGCACAGGACTGAGCATGGTAGTTAGAGCTGCCTTTTGACTGATGCAACCTTAGTTTTTATGGTTGAATTGTGCGTGCGACGGGAAGATTTAACCTTTCCGATGCAGTGTGGTTTTCATAATTTCAGGGTTGAGTCTAATGCTAGTGAAACTGTAATTCTAGTCTATAAACGAGACGTAATTTCAAATTTTGGTCTTATTGCAAAATATATTTTGGTTTCATTTTTTTGTTTGGAAAGTGGATGGTGTTATACTTATCTCTAGGATGGATAATTGTGTAGTTAATGGTCTTGTCAAGTTTGGTCATAGGAACTTTAGCGAGTTTGTTTAATTGGAGGATAAACACCTTGTGTGGCTTCATAACTTTCTTTTATCTGATTTTGTTTGAGTCTATTTTCTAGCCAATTCTTGTATGGTTGGATGTACTCTTTTTCTTAAAAAAAATTTTTCTTTTTGAGCTTTATTCCTCAAAATTAATTAATGTGACACCCTATCTTTTGTTGGCCTACTTGTCCACATCTCATATTTTATTCCTATACATTCTTTCATCTTCCCTTTTTATTAACGACTTTAATATTTTAGTGAAATTTCGATAGAGCCTCCTATAACTAACATTTTCTGCATAAAATCACATAAAATTAAAATACTATTACTGCAAGGGCATTAACACTAATCAACAACAAACAAAATGTCTATATATATATATATATATATATATATATATATATATATATATATATATATATATATGTCTAGGATAATAATTTTTGACAAACTTTTTTTTGATTGTTGATAATTTTTGAAAAATTTGATTCGAAATTATCCAAAAACTTTCAATTCAAATTTAATCTAATTTACAAATCAATTCAAATTGATTCACTTTTGATCTGACTTACAGATAAACTCCAATTATTCGATTAAATATTTAAAAAATAAAATAAAATATTTTATTTTAAAATTAAAATTATGAATAATTTGATTAAAAAATTTAAATTTTTTGATACATCAGCTCAATGACCTGACTCTACCTATTCATAAATCGAAGTGATTCAATTCAAACTTATCCAAAAAAATATAACTTAAAATTAACTAAATTTAAAAAATAATCAGTCCAGTCCTTCACTTCTCAGCAAAACTCAACACATATAATATAAAACATCTAATCAATTATCACATTTTAAACTAAATGAAAAACAAACTACTTAATTATTATAACCTTTCTTTGGGGTTATATGAAGCCTAGACATAAGTAAATTGGGGATTAATTAGCCAAATTCCTAACTTATCCTAATTAACTTAAAATAATCTAAATTGACTACATTAAAAAATTATTTAATTAACATAATCAACTAAATAAATAACTAAAAAAAGAAAAAGAACAACAAACAGTTATTGAAAACATTTTCCTTGAGAATCAAACATGAAAAGCAATAAATTTGAGAGAAGGAAGGATATACTCCAAAGAAATTATTCGAGCAAAAAAAGTTGTAAATATAAAGCAATATGCTTGTGGTATTGATTGGATTGAGGATGATGAAAGAAAGGAAAAATTATAGAGATTAGAAAGTAGATGATACCGATAAATTCTCAACAGCTACTATTTCCTGCAGATTATATAACAATAGAAAAAGGTATCCATCCTCACCGAAATTTTAAGCCAATTACGCCTAATAAATTGTAGGTTTTATATTATTAAAACTTCCAAATTATTTTGATTCTTTTGAAAAACTGAGAGCTTACTTATAGAAAATTATTGAAAAGTTTTTTAAAAAATTAGAAAATGAAATATCACATTCATATACAAAAAAATTTTAAATAGAAAATTGAACACTAAAATTGCGTTCAATATCATTTTGTTTTTTATTTTCATTTTTTTGTATAAAAAGAAAAAAAATGGGTTTATTGAGATTTTAAATATATATAATATTTTTTATTAATTATAATATATTTTATTTATTATATATTAATTTATTATATTTATTATAATATATTTATTATTATTATATATTAATTACATATTATATATTATTATTATTATTCACTTTCTTTTTTTACCTATATTGTAAATTATGTTTTAAAAACAAAAAATACTTCAAAAGAAGTTTGAAAAGATGACTTTCATTTTTGTATTTTATTTCTAAAGAATACTATTGTGAGTCATATTATTCTTTCTCTTTTATTTCTTATTTTGCGGGTCCCTTTCATTTGCAGCTAAACGAGAAACTTTCTCAACAAATTTTTTGACAGAAAAATATTTTTTAAAATCTTAAAAAAAAAAGTTTCTTGTTTATCAAAAATAAAAAAAATAAAAAACTGAAAATGATTTCAACGATCCTAATTTTTGAGTTCTTCAAATATAATTAATATGTTAAAAAAATAACTTTAAATTATTTTCTATTATTTTTCTTTGCTTAAAATTAAGTAGAAAACATGAAAATACTTGAAAATGATCCTATTATTTTTAATGTAATAGCTTTATAGGTTGAGTTTGAATCTCGATCTGGTATTTTTTTTATTTTTGTTTTTCTTTACTTTTTAATTTATTTTCTTTTTGTTTAGATTAATTTTTTATTTTTTAATTTATATTTAGATATTATTTTATATTTTTCTTTATTTTATTTTTTTGATTTTATATGCTAAATCTTCATTATAATTCTTCCATATATAAAAAATATAATGCCTTTTTATTTTGAATTATTTTTACTTTATAATTTTTTTGAAATGTATTTCATAATATTTTCATTCAAAAAATACGGCAGCATTAATTATATAAATTTTGAAATAAATAGGCAAAACTTGCTACATAAAAATGTAGTGATTCAATTTTCATATTTTAATGTCAATTTAACACTATGTTATTTAAAAGTTATTAATAGAAATAATGGTAATTAAAATTAAATAATGAAGCGACAATGAGTTTATATGTTTTATAATTTTCTAAATAAAAAACCATTTTTTACTTTTATTAATGAACATATTCTCTAAATGGAAAACTATTTTTCATAGAAAATATTTTTTAAAAAATAAAAAATATATATTCTATAAGTAAACAAAGCCTAAATATTTTTAATTTCTTTTTTTTGGTTAACTGAAAAAAATTGTCTTGAAAAAATGAGTTATAGAAATAAAAAAAAATCACTATTTATGGTTTGCACAAATTTTAATAATTTATTTTTTAATAAATAAAATTTAAAACTTATATATTTAGAAATAATTTAATTTTCTAATTTTTATAATAAAAACAAAAAATTAAAATAGAAAAACTAAACCATACAATCTCTAAACTTTTTTGTCAATATGTTCTTATGAGTCCATTAATATGTTTTTCTCATGGATTCTTAATAGTTAACATAAATATATTCAGTGACTAATATAACAGAACACTTAAAAACATTTTTATCAATTTAAATTTATGAACAATAAAGAACCTTAGACATTTATTTTCATTGATTCAAAAAAAAAAAAAAAAACCTACTAACAAATACATGGGACTGGAAGGAGAAAAAAATTAAAATAAAATATATTATTCTAGTTTTTCTCAACTTTTCTTAATGAGCGTAACAATGATGCAAGCTCAACATCTAATAGCAAATTGAATTCTTTCAATGGATATCATGCGAAAAGTTTAGGTCAATAGAGAGTTTTGATATAGGAGAAATCAAAATTATCAAAATTGAAGCTGATTATGGCTTCCCTACCTAAAAAAGAAAGAAGCTAATGATGATATCATAATATTATTATTGGATTAAGTTGGTCAAATTTGAGACAAAACTCTCTTTTGATCTTGATAATATAGATTAAAAGACTTTAATGCCTTTGTTAAGTGTTTATCTTGTGAAAAATAAGTTAAGAAGTAAGTTGGAAGTCGAATAAAAGCGAAAAATATCTAAGTCTCAAAATTATGACCAACATTAAGATTTCAACCACTATTTGGTGTGTTGCGACCATTATTGCTTGAAATAATGGGAATTAAAACCTTTAGTTTGATTCACAGTGATAGTTGCAGTGGGACTAGTGACCACGACATTCAAAGTGTTTCAAATTGCTGTGATGGTCACCCTAGAAATCTGTAGAAGTAAGCCATGTGTCTGAGGAGCTGTTTGGAGATTTAAAGATTATGATCGTGATTTGAGGTGAAGCCGCAACCTGATTTCAAGTTTGAACCAAAATGGGCAGTTGGTTTTGCAGTGTCGTTCACGTTCTTCTATTCCAACACTATATTTGTTCGCAATCGTGACCCTTTATTTACGATCGAGTCGTTTGTACAAAGTTGAGGCTTCTAATGGCTAGTTTTACTATAACCAATGAACAAACGCCAAGTGTCACTAGCCGTTAGACACATTTAAAGATTTCGACCATGAAAGAGCAATTCTCAGTGTTGGCCTAGGGCACCAAGAAGGGGGATTGAATTGTTATTTAATTAAAAATTAAAAAGGAAGGTTAATGTGTTTAGGAAGTGAGAAAGAGATGAGTAGAATCAACACAAAGGTTTATAGTGGTTCAAGTGTTAACAACCCCATATCCACTCCTCAATTCTACACAATTGGGTATTTGACTTAACTAAACTGGTGTTTCCAAGCTCACACCAAACTTATACACTTTATGTATATGGCTTACACAAAAACCCTTATAACTTGTGTTTTCTAGACTCACACAAAAAACCTCTCACAAGTGTTATTAGGCTCACACTTCAACCTCTTACAAGAGTTCTAGAATCTAGGCTAACTCTCAACCTACTTACAATGGTGTTTATTACTCACACCAAACAATCAAAAACACATTAAAGAAGAGTAAAATAATGAGTAACAAATTGGTAAGAGTTTGGTTATAATCAATTGAATTCTCTTGCATTTACATCTATTTGGTCGAGTATTTATAACCCGCATCCACCAAAGAGACATTACTCTAAAACTATTCCTAAATCTCTAAGTTGTGCTAGGTAGATTTTGCATTAAATACTTATCAAGCAGAAGTCACGGTTGTTATTCTCATTTCGAAGTTGCGAATTTCCAATTTACACCGAGGAGTCGAAAATCATAACAGAGAACCCCATTCTGTGAACTCCATACTTCACTTGTCTCTCCCTTTCGGCAAGATAAAAAAGAGGGTAAATATGGAAGAGTAGATGAAATGCATAAAGGTGAGAGGAAGTGATCATAAGGAGCAAATAATAATAACTCACATAATCATAAGAAGTGCAATCATATAAGACAAAAAATTGCAATAACATAGCATACGAGACAAAGAATTACAAATCAAACACTTTTATTTATTTATAAACAGTGGGATTTTACATCAAGAAATTTAAAAACACAATAGAGAATGAAAAACAAAAATCTTAAAAACAATATAAAAGATAGGAGAACTGTCATTATCTTTAGAATCATCTCGTTCTTCATTATCTACTCCCCCCTCAGCTTCATCATTCGCCTCAATCTCTTGATCATCCTCCTCTTCTAGTGTGTCCTTCCAATCCTTAAAATCTGAAAGTGGTAGGAAAGAGCATCGACTTTCTCTTATAAATCCACCAAGTCACTGTGTAGGTAGGAAATGAGGAGAAATTTTTCTTGAGCATCCTTATCACCTTGTTTAATTTTCGGTTGATGGTGGTAAGAGAGATTTTTTACTTAGGTTTTGGTTGAGGAGGTGGGACTGGTTGTTATCTTTCTTCAATGACAAGCCTTTTTCGTTTGGAGGCTTGGGATGTTTCTAACCTTTTTGCTCCAAAAGCACCCACAGTATAATCATAAGAACTAGGGTGAATAGCTTTGGCATTGATGAGGTAAGTGAGGACCAGAAAGTTTTAAGAGGGAAGAAACTTCTTATTGAGGAATTTTTCATTTTCCTCATTAAAAGCACCAATATATTTTTAGATAACAGTAACATAAGAAGGGAGAAGAAACTGACTCTTAGGTTTGGTGCTAATGTGAATTAGTTGATCTATAGGATATCAACCAGTTTGTATGGACTTATTTTTACGAGGCAAAAAAGGAAAGCAAGATGCTTTTAGGACACTTTTTTGTTACCATCCCCTCTTGCATTAACAGAGAAGGTGATGATACAATGAAGTAGCCAAAAAGATAGGTTTTGGATGTATTTGGCTAAGGAAGTTTTAGGGTCATGTTTGGTGTCGATGGAAATCTCGGACCAATACTTAGAATAGATAACATTAAAGCGAAAATGATGAAAAAAATGTCATTTCCGACTTCCAGGTTGAAAAGATTAAATAATTATTCAAAAGTGATGAAAAATGGGTCTCTAAAAGCATAAAATACTAACCTATATTGGCTAGCACAAGATTTGGCTCTTTAACTTTGAGTCATGATACACATAAACTCTCGCATGATTTCTTCATATCTAGGTTCATCATGAAATATGAATTAGTTCCACCCCAAGTTAGAAAGAAATGCATGGATTTTATCTTTGATTTCCAGTGACTCAAAGAGAAAAGTAGAAGGGATTTTGTTCGGAAGAATGATCTTGGAGGCGTTTGCCTTATCACAATCCTTTTCTTCTTTTGTAATCCTTTGCATTTGGTGTATAGTTAGCGGTCCAAAAGGCTATGCTACTGCTTTTATTCTTCTCTGATCTTAAAGATTTCTTGAGGGCCATTTGTGAGTTGAAGGAAGATTTGAAGATTTGAAATTGAGAAAGAGGATGGATTGAGATATCTTAGCAAGAGTGATGAAAATCACTATTTGGTTGGGGGGGAGGGGAGGGGGGCGAGGTTTAAATAGGCTAAGAAAGGGTGTGAAAATGGTTAAAAATGGTCAGAAATGAATTAAATGAAAGAGTGCCATGGTTGGCAATCAAATCACTTAAATGTATGGCAGTTACCCAAATTTGAGATCGCTATCTGAAAGTCACAATCGTTAATTATAAAAAATATGAGTAATGGACAAAAAATCCTTAGGAAACGACACACTCAACGGTCTAAAGTTTTGAAATTTGAACAAATTTGCAATGGGGATTGAAAATTGTGACCGCAAATTGATGGTTGTCAGCCAAAAGATGAGTACTTGTAATTCGCAACTGTGAATCAAGGAATAACGACCGTGAATTACAAGATAAAAAGATAACTATGAAATTTTAAGACTTGATGTCTAAAACTGTGATCCATTTTTATATTTTGATGTTTAATTCATGCAAGTTGGCATTGAAAAGCACAATTGCACATGAAATTAAGATATCTAAAGGAAATAAACATCACATACATCACATACGACAATCATTCAATAATGGAATAATGCAACATGTAGAATGATCTAATTTTTTTTTTTTACTTTAGCGAGCTTTCATCAAGCATTCCCAATTCTATCTTACTGAAGTTCATCCTTTCTTCATTGAGAGGTTTAGTGAAAATTTCTGCAAGTTGATGATTTGTGTCTATAAACTCTAACACAACATCACCATTTTGGACATGATCTCTAAGAAAGTGATGCCTAATGTCTATATGTTTGCTCCTAAAATGTTGGATGGGATTCTTTGAAAGATTAATTACACTTGTGTTGTCACATTAGATAGGAATGTGATCAACAGCTTTGCCATAATCCTTTAATTGTTGTTTCATATGAAGGACTTGGGTACAACAACAACTCGCAGTTACATACTCAGCTTCAACAGTGGATAAGGCAACTGAAACTTGATTCTTGTTAAACCAAGACACTAAACATTCTCCTATAAATTGACAAGTTCCAAAAGTGCTCATTCTATCTACAAGACTACCAGCATAATCCGCATCCAAATAACTTATGAGACTAAATGAAAAATCTCTAGGATACAATAACCTTAAATGCAATGTGCCATGCACATATTTGAAAATTCTTTTGACAGCATTCGAATGTGTTTCTTTGGGACAAGATTGAAGTCTATCACATATGCATACACTAAACATTATATCAGGTCTAGAAGCGATAAGATAAAGTAGAGAACCAATCATACCTCGATATCTCTTCTCATCAACTATTTTACTCGATTCATCCTTGTCCAATTTGATGGTAGCACTTATTGGTGTTTTTGCTACTTTACATCCATCTATGCCAAATTTCTTGAGATTGTCCTTTGTGTATTTGGCTTGGTTGATGAAGATCCCTTTTTTGGTTTGCTTGATTTGTAGACCAAGGAAAAACTTGAGCTCTCCCATCATGCTCATCTCAAATTTCCTAGTCATGCACTTAGCAAACTCCTCACATAGAGATTCATTAATAGCTCCAAAAAACGCTAGCATCAACATAAATTTGTACTATTAGTCATGATTATTCCTTTTTACAAATAATGTTATGTCAACCTTTCCATTTTCAAAAGCAAAGAACTAAGCCTTCCATACTAAGCTCTTGGAGCTTGTTTTAAATCATATAAGGCGATATTCAATTTAAAAACATAATTTGGAAAACTATGAGATTCCAAACCAAAAGGTTGTTCAACATACACTTCCTCCTTAATAATGCCATTTAGAAAGCACTCTTGACATATATTTGAAAAAGTTTAAAATTCATATGACATGCATAAGCCAAAAGAATCCTAATGGCCTCTAACTTTGTTATGGGGGCATATGTTTCATCATTGTCTATGCCTTACTTTTGGTTGTAAACTTTTGCAACCAATCTAGCCTCATTCCTAGTGATGAACCCTTGCTCATCTAACTTATTTCTAAACACCCATTTGTAACCTACAATTGGTTGTTCCTTAGGTCTAGGAACAGGTTCCCATACATTGTTTCTCTCAAATTGATTAAGTTCCTCTTTCATAACAATCACCCAACTCTCATCATCAAGAGCCTTATCAATAAATTTTGGCTCAAATTGAGAAACAAAAATTATCTACAAAGTTAAGTTAAGATCTATTACTTACACCCTTTGAGGTATCACTAATAATTAAGTCTTTGGAGTGATGTTTGGAGAATCTCCAATCCTTGGGTAAATCTTGACTTGGCAATTCTTCTTATTGATGTTGTGGTTCTTTATCTACTCTTGATGATTTATCTTCATCATTATCCTTGTCTTCCTCTCTTGTAGTGTTCTCCAATTCCAATTTCTCAAAGTCACCTACAAGATTATCAATAAAAGAGCCTTTCCCAAGATCAAGCTTACTAGATTCATTAAACATAACATGCATACATAAACTCTTTAAAAACCATTGAGCTCTTATTAAAGACCCTATAAGCCTGACTAGTAGTGGAAAAACCTAAGAATATGCCCTCATTATTTTTTGTGTCAAATTTCCTCATTATTTTTTTGTGTCTCATTATTTTTTGAGTCAAATACTCTTAGGTATGATATCTTAGGCTTTCTACCATTCCATAGCTTATAAGAAGTTTTATTGAGAATGAGTCTTTTTAAAACTTAATTTGTAATATAACACGAAGTATTGATAGCTTTGGCCTAAAAGTAATTTGGCAAAGAATACTCATTAAGTATAGTTCTAGCCATCTCTACTAGTGTTCTATTTTTTCTCTTTGCAACACCATTTTGTTGTAGTGTTCTAGGAGTTGAAAAGTTGTGAAAAATCACATTCTCTTGGCAATAAGATTCAAAAGACTCATTTTGAAATTCTCTTCCATGGTCACTTCTTATTGAAGAAATGAAGTAACCCATTTCATTTTGAATTCCTTTTGCAAAACTTTTAAAAGCATCAAAAGTATCATACTTATGAGTTAGAAAAGGACACCCAAATAAACATAAAGTAATCATCAACTATAACTAGTGCATAATATTTTCCACATAAACTAGCACTCCTAGTAGGTCCTATTAAGTTCATATGAATTAATTGAAGAGGTCTAGAAGTGCTTACAATATTCTTTGCTTTAAAGGAAGATTGATGTTGCTTCCCCATTTGGCAAGGACCACAAGTCTTATCTCTAGAGAACCTTAGCTTGGGAAGACCTTCCATTAGCTTTCCTTTTGATAAGCTTTGTAAGAGCACCATGCTAGCATGTCCAAGTATTCTATGCCATAGCTAGGTTTCATTACTAAGAGACACAAGACACTTAAAAGATTGGTTAGCCAAATTTTCTAAGTCAATTAGATAGGTATTGCCTTTTTTTTTTTCACCCTTGAAAACTACCTTTTTATCTACCAAAGTGGTAACTCGACATTCTCTAAGGTCAAAGGTGACTTTATTACCTTTGTCACATAATTGACTTGCGCTAAGCAAATTATGTTGCAAGCCATCAATAAGTAAAACATCATTAATTAAAGAGCAACCATTCTTACCAATGGTCCCAATGCCAATTACCTTACCCTTGGCATTGTTACCAAATGTGATATTGCCACCTTCATTTTCCTTTAAGGCCATATATTGCTTTCTATTGCCTGTCATATGCTTTGAGCATCCAATATCCACATGCCAATAATTTGCTTCATTGGTAGCTGCTAAACACCCCTACACAACACAAATAAATCATCTTTGTTTTGGTACCCAAACATACTTGGGTCCTAGAGGTTTAAGTTTTGAAGGATCCTCCAACTTGAGGTGAGCCTTTCTTATAAAACAATAAACATTTATGTGTCCATACCTCATGCAATAATGACATTAGAGTTTAGACTTATATGTCTTTCTCCTATGCATTGCCTTGGTATGAGTGTGGGGTTTTCTCATACCAACATGATGTGTGTGAGAGCATGAACATGTATGAATGGGTGTAGGTGTGAATTTTTTGTATGTGTTAGAATTAACATGCCTTTTATTGTACATATATGTATAGTTAGCCTTCTTAGAAATAAGCTTAGGGTCTTGTTACACCTTTCCTATGCCCTTAGGTAATGGGGGTTTAGTGCCTTGGGCACTTTTCTTTACAACAACCTCAATAATTAAAGTTTGAGGTGTTGAGGCCTTGATGAAAGTTGTGGATAAAGGTGTAGAAGTAGAAGAGGCTCCATTGAAGCCCAGACCATGCCTAATCAAGGGAGTTTTTTTTGATACTATGAGTGTATCAAAAGCTTCTTTACCCCTGTAGAACTTAGAAATAGAGTTTCTAAGCTCAATAACTTCTCCTTTTAAAGAGTCAGTCTCTCTCTCTCTCTCTCTCTCTTTTTCCCTACTTTGGCCCTTTCTATTTTAGAGAATTAAACATTTGGCATCAATTGGAAAAAAAACAACAATTGGTATAAAGTGGTATCTTTAACTATAATGTATCTTTATCCCTCTTTTGTTTGTTTAATATGATTTTGTTGAAGGGGAGTTTGCTTTTATGAACCAAATTTGGTGTTAGTTTAAATTTTTAGTTTAGGATTCTCTAACAACTATCCTTTCTTTCTTGTTTTCCTTAATTTATGAACAAAACATGCAACCTCAAGTTATGTCAACAGAATTTGTGTTTAAATATCTTGGGTAATTTGTTAGAAGAAAGTATATAGACAGAGGGAGCTTTCCTTTTCTGTTTGTTCTGTACTTTTGGATTCGTCATGTTTATTTTCTTTAAGGAACTTATTCTAATTTTTAGGAAGAGAATGTTTATATGTTTCTAAGAGGGATAACATTTTTTTAAAGGAGCATTAACATCCAACATTTGGTATCTTATATGGTACAATATTTAGCATCTTATATGGCTTATTAAGTAGCAAACTTGGTATCAAGCCTTGTGTAAATATTCCAATAATTGGTATCAAACCTTATATTGAATTGGTATCAAACCTAGTATGAATATTTTGATTGGCATGCATTTTAGTTGGTATTTTCTTTATAGTTTTGTGTTTCAATATTTGGTATACTTTATGTGTTTGAGTTTTGTATTTTTGGTATCAAAGTATCTTAGTTTTGTCATCATTCAAAAAGAGGTAGATTGTTGTGAATGCTAAGAGAAGAATGTTGGAGAAACAAGTAAACCTAAGGCCTTGAACTCACTTCTCTACTTGGAATGATGTGTTTTTAATAATAAGAAATTTAGCGTTTATGAGGATAACAAAATTATAACAAAACCAATAGAAGTTTTAATGTTTGTACTTTAGTGTTTGTTTAATGTTTTGAACAGACCTGACAAACATTAAAAGGGGAGATTGTTCTGAATGCTAGGGAGATAATGTTTGGATAACATGTGAACCCAAGACTCGATAAACATAAAAGGGCCAGAACAAGTTCAATGGGCGTTGTACAAGTTCAACGGGCATTGAACATCTCTAAAGGCATCATACCATTCAACATGTACTGAAGGATGAACAATGGACGTTGATTGGATGTTGCTCTTTTCCTAAAGTCTTTTAGAGTTCGCAATGGGCAATCTCCATTTGTAATAGGCGTTGGAGAAGTGCTATAAGTTAAGTTGTGCTGGATTTCACCACGAGCATTGAAGTTTCGCAATGGGCATTGATCTGAGCTAGCAACCGGCATTGCATATTCACAATAGGTGAGGGAAAAGTCTCCATGTCTGAGCTAAAGGTTTTAGAACCTGAAATGAGCATTGGCCTTTCTCAACAAACATTGAAGGAGTTTCTAACAGGTATTGCGAATTGCTCAACAGGCATGGAAAGCAACTATGCAATGCTTGAAAAACAAGCAACTGTGCAAAGTTTGAAAAACAGAGCGCAAAGTTCAAGCTTTCTGGAAATGAACAACAAACATTATTCTCTCTCCAACAAGTAATGTAGTAAAAACCAACGGACATTGAAAGACATTCAACTAGTGTTGGAAGTTACCATTACAAGTTCAATGGGTGTTAATGAAGAACAATGGGTGTTGTCATGTCTAATGCCTAGTTTTGCAAAAAAGCTTTCAGACATAACATCAATTGTTCTAATGACTAGTTTCGGAGCTTGACAATATAATGAGCATTTTTGAAGTTTAGAAAGGCAAGAGAAAATGACTAGAAATTATTGGGAACATCTTTGTAACTCCTTATAATTGTTTGTGTAAACTTTTTTGGGTGTTACTTGTATTTTGGGTAGAGTATGTTTGTTTTTGTTACTCTTTTGAGAGTAGGTTTTCTTAAGCACTAATTGTGTATTAGCTGCCTATTTGAGAGACTTAGACACTGCTTGGATCTTTCCTTACTAGTGGTTGTAAAGGTTGGTATTGTGCTTAGAAAATACCAAGGGATAGGTTATTCCTGAGCCTATAAAAGGGAAGATTATTCCTGAGCTTGAAAAAGGGAAGGTTATTCCTTAGCCTAGAAAAGGGAAGGTTTTGTTCTTAAGGTTGAAAAAGAATAGACAAGCCTAAGTGAAAGCTTGGGAAATGGAGTAAGCAAGTTACCAAACCACTATAGATCATTTTGTTGATTTATGTGTTTGTAGTTTTTGCTTTAGTTGTATGTGGTTGTGTTTTTTAGTTTTTGTTTTCAACCCATTTCACCTCACCTCTTAGGTTGCCTCATCATCACTTGGTACAACATAAGAATATATCTTATTGTCATCCATAGAGCAATAACATTTTATTTTATTTTTATCTATTTTAAATAGTGATTTTGTTAAAGTTATGCTTTTGAAAATTTTAAAATTATTTTAAATTTATAAAAATTTCTATAATACACTCAATATTCATTTGATTTATAAAGTAACTCTATCCAAAATTTTAAAAAGGATGGACCCACTAAAAAAATATTTAAACTATAAAGTTCATGTTTATATTATTTATAATTTAATATGCAAAATTGTAAAAAAAAAATGTATTATCATTATCAATATCCTTAAGAATACTCAATTAATAGCTTTGATTAGATATTATTCCATTTATGAAAATTTCTGACCCTATGACTACCTATTATGCTCTTTATACCTTTTGTAGAAGCCCAATCACTATTATTATTTGTAAAAGCAACAAGTTTTTTTTTTTTTTTGAAAGAGGGGAGGAAGGACACTAGCTTACACAATACACATTCTAGGATAAACTACTTGATATACATCATGCAATAACAAATTTCTCAAATGAGAAGGGGGTCTTCAAGCACATAATCTCCAAACTATAATATGCTCCATGATGGACCATCTAATTAACACACCAATTGGCTCCATGGTGGACATGGTAACACTTCACTTACTAATCTCTACTAAGTAGCTCTTTAATACTATTAACGATTAACGTGAACAAGACACAAGCTATTAACCTTTACTAGTAAATTTCTAATACCATTACCTACGCCACTACCAGCCCTTACATTACTCCTTAAAATTTTTCCTTGGTGATTGAATAATTTCCTAAATTAAAGGTGTTTCTAATTACCTATGTTCTTGTTTATATGTGATTAAGACCACCTGTTGATGCTTTTCTATTACCTCGAGAAAAGGAACCATTTGAATTAAGCTTAAACCAACCAACTGGTGGCATTGTATAAGTAATTAAACAAAGAGATCTCAATTGTCCATTCACCATAACTTCATTAAAAATTTGCTTTGCATGGATAACTTCCTAAGCATAAATTAAAATAACATGCATTGGATCATAAGGACAAGTAGCTCCCTTTTGAAAAAGTGCAACATTCCTCCACATCCATAAAAACTAAGAAGTTGGAATGAAAATAGCCTGCCATTACACTTTATTGCAAATTGAATTCTTTTCCATAATATTTAAGACCCAAACTTTTATTGTACCTTAAAAAAACTTAGTTATCCACCTCATTTAGAAGTAAAAAATTCCACACTTGTTTAACAATCATACAATTTTTGAGAACATATGGGCTAAATTCATCATTTAGTAAACATTGTTTACATGTTGCATTACCTACTAGATGTCTTCTAACCTCTCTTCATTTGTCTTCAGATGAGAATTAAGTACCAACCATAGAAAAGTGTGAACTTGTTGAGTCCATGGACACCTCTAAATCGCATTCCACTTTATTTCTATAATGTTCCAAGATTGGTTGCTAATACTAGAATAGGCTAACTTTATGGAAAAATGTCTACTCTTTTTAAAAGCCCAGTGGTGTTATAAAAGAGAGAATGAAATGAATTTTATTAACTAAAAAATTGAAGCTATAGTATATATATATAAGTCATTATTACAAAAGAGAAGAAATATTTAGAATAAACTCATTTAACTAACTAATGTTGATTAGGCTAAAATCAGTTACATTAAATAACTATATTATAACAAAATAAAAGCATCTAATCCTTTATTTTCCTGTCCATACAAGTTATTGTGAATCCATAGAGCTGTAACTTATCTCCTTTAATCTACTATAACACTTCCTTTTGTCGTTGTGCACTTGAGCTAGCTACTGCAACTCTTTCATAGTCCCCTCAAGATAAGCATGAATATTACAAATGTTCCTTTTGGAAATTAGAAAATTGAACTACTCAAGATGTAAGGCCTTTGTAAAGATGTATGTTACTTGCTCAGAGGTCTTTACATGGCTAGTTTCAATTACCTTTGCTTGTATTTTCTCCCTCACGTAGTGACAATCCATTTATGTGTGCTTAGTACTTTCATAAAGAACTAGGTTTTTAAAAATGTGGATTGCTATAATATTATCTTAATACATGGAAGCTAGCTATTTGTGAGGAATTTTAAAATCTTATAAAAATAAAATTTAGCTAAACGAATTCACTTGTAGCTAATGCCATTGACCTATATTTAGCTTTTGTTGAGCTCCTGATAATGGTACTTTGTTGCTTAGAATTCCAACTAATAAAAAAATTCATGTAGAAAAACACAATATCATATGATAGATTTCTTGGTTTCCTTGCAAGCTCCTCAGTCACTACTTATATAAGCCTTGATCTTCAAATCTAAGCTAATAGGAAAAAGTACTCCTTGTCCTGATGCAACTTTCTAGTACTTAAGCAACTTTAAAGCTCCTGAAAAATGCATATCAAATGGGTTGTCCATGAAGTTTATGAAGAAACTAATATGTAATGTCTAGCCTTGTTAAAGTGAAATACGTTAACTTTCCTACTAGCTCTCTATACTTGTAGGGCCCATGTATCATTGGTTCTTCATGCATCAGTTGATGATTAACCTATGTTTAAATTTAGAAGGTTTTATAGCAAGCACACCATATTCTTCTAACAACTCTAATGTAAATTTCCTTTGGAAAGATAACTATATTTCTATTGGGTCTTGTAATTTCTTTGCTAAGGAAAAGTTTAACTTGTACCAAGTCTTTAAGCTTGAAACTGCAGCTTAATAAGTTCATAACTTCCTACAATAACTTTTAATCATTGTTGGCAATTGCTATGTCATCAACATATACAAGCAAAGCCATAAAGCCTGATTCATTGCTTCTAGTGAATAATGAATAATTTTCTTTTAACTGAACAAAGCCATTATGAAGTAGGCATTCGGTGAACTTTAAGTTCTATTATCTTAAAGTGGGCTTTAAAAAGTGACTTATGTAACCTACATACCAGTCTACCACCACTACTAGATTCAATTCGCTTCTTGGTAGCCTTGGGGAATGTCCATGTAAACCTTTCTAGCTAATTCAATATTAAGGACTGCATTATTTATGTCTACGTGTGTTAGATGCTAGTCTTGGACAATAATAAATGTAAGAAAGAGCCTAACGGTAGAGCTGAAAGTTTCTTCATAGTAAAAACTAAATTTTTGTAGGCTCTTTGCAACCAACTTGGCTTTATGCTTATCTAAGGTCCCATCAAAATAACATTTAGTCTTAAAGACCCATTTACAGCCAATAGGGACTTTACTAGCAAGTAAAATAACAATAGACCAAGTACCATCTTGAACTAATGCATCAATCTTAGATTAGATTGCTACAATCCATTAAGGATCGATAATAACTTGCTCATAGGTTTTAGGATTTGTGGTGGAAGAAATGGAACAAATAAAAATCTGAAAGAAATGAGACAAGTTGGAATAGGATAAGACATGAGAAAATGGATATGCAGTAGAAGAAGTTAGTTGAAAATTAGAAAGGTTATGATGATAGTTTTAGAGGTAAGTAGGAGGTTTGATAGTCTTAGTACTTCTTGTAGGAGCTAATGGAGATGAATTAGGTGGAGAAGCAAGTGGAATAAAAGAACAAGAAGAATTGGAATTATTGTGAGGAGGTGGAGGAGACCTAACATTTGTTGATGCATTTGGAGATAAATCCTAAGGTTGAACAAATATGTAAGATAAATGAAAATGATAAAGAAAAAAAAACATAAGATAATACGTGGATATGACTAGAGGAACATGAGTGGAAACTGAAGAAGGAAAAAAGGATGTGACATTATAAGAAGAGTGATATGGGAAAATATACTAATGAAACCAACATCTCTATAGATAAAAGTAGTATGATTATCTAAGTCATGCAACTTATATCCCTTGATACCTGATGGATAGCCTATAAAAAAACATCTTTTGACCTTAGGATCAAATTTGGTTCTATGTGTTGTAAGATTAATAACAAAATAAATACACCATAAGACTTACATGCTTCACAAGAAAGAGTTTTATGGTGTAAAAATTCAAAAGGTGTTTTATGATTATTGGACAAAGATGAGGTTATGTTAGTGAGAAAAGCTATAGTACAAACTGCATCCCCTAAAAATTGAATGGTAAATTGGCATAGAATAGTAAAGCTCTTACCATATAAGTTCATTTTGGTGGTTTCTCTCTATTGTCCCATTTTGTTAGGAGGGGTATAGAAATAACTAGTTTAATGAGTAATGTCATGAGATTGATAAAAAGAAATGTAGACAAACTCTATTCCTTGATCAGTTTTAATAACTTTAATGGTTTTATGAAATTGAGTTTTGATTGAAGAATATAAATACTTAATCAATTGAGGTGTCTCACACTTATGTTTCATTAACAAAGTCCATGTACACTTAGAAAATTTATCCATAATGGTAAGAAAATAATGGTTTTTATTAAGACCAAATTGGGAATTAAGACCCCAAAAATCAATGTGAACAAGATCAAATACATTAGTAACATGATGAAAAGACCTTGGAAAAGGAAGTCTTTTTTGTTTAGCTCTAGGACAATAAACATAGGATTTTTTATATTGACATTATCATTAGTAATGCACAAATGTTTAGGAGTAGGAAACTTATCCAAATCTATATGGGAAGTCTATAATGCCATAAATTAGAAAATACACCATTAACAATAGCACATGATTTATTAATATTAGGTATCCTAATGAAATTGTCTAATTACAGAAGATAAAGCCTTTAATGAGCTATAACTAGTCCAATCATCTTTCAAAAGGATAGGACTTGGATAAAGTAATAACGATGGAGAAAGATGAGACAAAGCTATATATTAGAAGTGAATTTACTAATTGACACTAAGTTAAAGGTAAAGAAAGGAATGAAAAAAACATTGGACAAAGTAATGTGAGAATTAAGAATGACAGTACCAATACAAGACATTTTAACTTTCATGCCATTAGGAAGACTGACAAAGCAATTTGTAACACTAAAATATCAAGAAAATTAAGATAATGAGCAGGTTATATGATTTGTAGCACTTATGTCAACTATCCTAGATGTTAAACGAGATGGAGATTATAGCAACTTATGTAATAACTTTTCATTTTAAGCAAAAAAAAAAAAAAAAGGAAGATGGAATACCTAGTGCATTTATCAGATGTGGTGTGACTGTTTTAGCTTGCTTAAGTTTCGGTTGCTCATTGAGCATAGTCATAAGCTTATGTGCTTGCTCTTTAATTAAGCTCAAATAAGGCATCACAACCGTAGAATCCAACATAAAGGCAATAGTAAAGGCTTGATTAGAATTAATAAATACCTATTCTTCTAATAGATTTCCACTCTACTTGTTCTTATTGAACTTGAAGCTAGGTGGAAAACTAATGAGCTTATAACATTACTTTTTGAGGTGCCTATGCTTATAATAATAAGTGCAAAACAAATCATTTTTTGACTTCTTAGTAGCCATAGTAGTAGACTCAATAAAGGTTTGTAATTGAGACATTAAGGATTTTTAGCCCTTCTCTTAAAGCACCATGTTATAGACCTAGTCTAGAGAAGGAAATGGCTTTATCAAGATGATTTGAGACCTTAAAACCTGATAGCTCTTATTTGATCCGCAGAGAAACCTAAAAACATCATCCTTTTACTATAAGTTAATGAATTACTAGAAGCAACTTTGAGCACATTTACCACATGTACAATGTGGAAGAGACTTGAAATTCCTTAATTCTTCTAAATTCCATTAAGCACAATTATAGGTGACATATGATGCGATTGATGGTAATGTAAAGGTCAAAATCCAAGCCATCAGTAAATTGTTGCACCTAATTTATAGAAGGTATAAAGAACTCTTTATAGTTGGCTTTACAATATATCTATCTAAAAAATCTTGCTTGTTTCTTATTGAAATAGCAAGTAAAAAGGATTTTCTTCAAAAAGTGAACTTCATGGAGGTAAGATCTAGTGTAATAATCACATATCTATGATTGTCTATGTGGTGAGTGAAATATGGTGAAAAAGGATCTTTGAGAGTGTTAACATGACCAATTCTAATGTTAACTGAGGTATTAAAATTGTCAACTGAGTTATCTGCCATTGATGAACTTTAGTGGAAACTTTAAAGAAAACAAAATGAGAAGAATGAGGAAAAGGAAAAATCACACACACTAGATCTTCCTAGTATTGTGATACCATATTATAGAAAAAAGAATGAAATAAATTTTATTAACCAAACAACTGAAGCTATAATAGATGCAAGTCATTTATATATAAAAGAGAAGAAATATCTAGAATCAAGCTACATTCTAATAGAGTAGAAACTTCTAATTCCTTGTTTTCTAGTCCACATAAGTTATTGTGCATTCATTGAGATACAACTTATCCTCTTCAATCTATTACAACACTTCCTTTTATCGCTATTATGCACTTGAGCTAGTTGTTGCAACTCCTTCACAAGTAGATATTATCTAGCCCATTATTCTTATAAGGGGAGGGGAAAGGGTTTTATAGCCATGATAATGCAAAGACATGTTAAGGGAAAATTTTGTTAGAAATAATTCCAGTATCATCTTCCTTCCAATGACACATAATCCTAAATTTTTCTTTTAGCTTCCTCCTCAATGAGTTATATACGGGCATAATAGATTAATTTCTTTTCTTGAGGAAACAAATTATCCCGCCAAAACCTTATAGCCCTTTCATCTCAATCAATCACCTGATCACTGCCAAAATATAATTCCAAATTCATAAAATCCCTTTCCATAGCCAAAATGGGTTATTCCTCCTAAAATTTATTGAAATTTCTTCGTCCCCATAATACCATTTAGCTTACAACACTCTAACCTAGAGGGATTCTCTCTTCCTAATAGTGCCCTAAGTTGATTTTATTGAAAAGCCTAATTAGTTTTAACAATATTTCAAAAACTTAATCCCTTACAATACTTAGGCTTACAAATATTACTTCACTTAACTAAGCATATAACCTTCTTCTCATTAGTTATTCCCTATATAAACTTCCTATAGTGCCTTTTAATCTCCATGCAAATCAAAACAGGAAGAGACATTATATAGCTCAAAATTGTCAATAAAATTGAATGGGTTAAAGTAATTTGCATTGCTAATAAAAGCTTTTTGGACATCTATCCCATAGCTTCTTCCTAATTTTATCTACAATGTAAACATAGTCTTTGTTTCATTATAGAATGCATAACTAAAACCTTTAAATATTTCTCAAGCTCATTAGTTATTAGAAAACCACTTAACAATCATAACACCTCTTTCTCTTACAACTTTGTGTTCCTAAAGCAATATAGAAATATCTTTCATAAACCGACTTTTGACCTAATGCATCATAAAAATTTCCACATACTCTATGAGTAATCTCCATTTTCTTCCTTGAGGTTTTAGAAAAACAACATTGGATCATCTATAAAAAAAAAAAAAAAAGTAAGCTTCAGGCCCTCATGAATCCCATGTGCAAGCCTTTCTAATCATAGAATAAAAATATAGGGTGATATAAGATCCCTGTGCCAAATACCTCTTGTTAGTGTAAAACTGTTAGTCATTTTGCCATTCTAAAGGATTCTAGTAGCAATACACATCATTCTGACATCACTTAGAAAACTAAGAATCCTTAGGAACTCTAGAGTTTCTTAGATAAAATATGAACTCAGCTTATCAAATGCTTTTTCAAAGTCCATCTTTTATTTTCTTCTGGAGCATCTAGCCATCATGGTATGGATAACCTCTTGAGTAATAATAATGTTGTCTAATGTTTGCCTTACTAAAACAAAACTAACCAATTTTGAGTAACTACCTTTGGTAAAATTCTCTTCAATCTAATTGTTATGAGCTTAGCAACAAGTTTATTTGATTTACTCATTAAATACCTAATGCAAAAATTAGAAGTTCCTTGAAAACAATAAAGCATTCTTTTGGCTACTTTTAAAGTGTTCTTTTAGCTACTTTAAATGTTCTTGCTTAGGCTATGCATGAATATAGAAATTAGACTCACACTAAAAACAATATCAAGCCTTGTATGAATTAGGTGCATGGGACTTTCCATAAATGCTTTTAAAGTGCTTCTCTTGAACCTTTTTTACTCCATCATTTAAGGAAACTTAACATTTGCATTCAATAAAGTTTTAACAATCTTTTAATTCTTTATTATCATTCTCATAAAAAAATCAACTGTATATCTCCCTTAACAAATCAAAATACCATATGAATCTTGCACCATTTCAATTCCTAAAAAATAATGCAAGGAACCTAAGTTTAGTTTCTTAAAGTTTGCCTCATGGACTTTTTAAACTTCTTTACTATATGAAAAGAACTTCTAGTATAAGTCATATCATTAACATATGAACATTTATTCAATAAATCACTACCATTAAAAGGTGGACTCTTTAGCACTCTTAGAAAAATCATTTTTATCAAAATATGAGTCAATTTGCCTGTACTAGACCCTTAGAGCTTGTTTAAACCTATAAAATGCTTTGTGTAATTTGTACACCTATGTTCTTGTTCTTTTGCCATAAGACATTAAGATTGTTCAATATACATATCCTCTAGTTTTTCACCAAGATGTAAATTTTATATACCTTTGATGGATTACCCATCCATTATGGGCTACCAAAGCCAAAATTGTTCTAAGTCCTAACACAAGCTAAAATAGTTCTAAGTCTTAACACATGCAATTAGAGCATAAGTTATAGTGAAATCAATACATGGGGAACATGTACATATTATTTAGCTACTAATTGTGCTTTATTTCATTGTAGAGAATCATTTGTGTTGAGCTTAGACTTGTAATTCCACTTCGAGTCAATTGCTCTCTTTCTTCTAGTAAATCCATCCACCAAGGTCTATGTGTTGTTCTTATGTTGTAACTTTGTTAACTGGTAGTTGCATAAATAAAAAAGAATAAGTCAATCAATGGACTGGTGCATAGATGTAGCAAAAAGGTAAAGAGATTCTATATAACCACTTATTTTGCATTGATTTTTTTCTGTAATTTCTTAAATCAGGTCAATAAAAATTATATTGCCAAGTCTTATTCAATTGCCTTGTTAATGTGTATTTGTGAATAGGTATTACATTTCTTTTTCTTTAATAAATGTGGAGTCAAAAAGTTATAAACTAACTTCCAATAGCTGAATCAATCACTCTTTAAATTTACAACATGTATATATAGATTAACTATGCCATAACCTAAGAAAATTTATCCTCCATGATGTTTAATTTTTATTTTTAATCTTGAAGCCACAATATATGGAATTCATTTACTCTTTTGTAAATCATTTAGTGCAGGGATGGGGATGGTTTGTTTTAATTCCAATTGAAAAGTAGACTTTGTACCACTAAAAATAATTCTAGACAGAAAAATTTAAAGTTTCTTTGTTATGAGTCCTAAAGCTTCAAGGGAACCTAATATTGGGTATTGACTTGAAGTTGTTCCAGTAGTATAGAATCTTAGATGCTTTCATGATTTGCAAGCAAAATAGGTCAAATTTTGCATAAGAAGTCTAAATAAAATCAAGTAGAAAAGCAAGAAAAAAAAAAAACTTAAGACCTTATTCACTATGCCTACTAATGATGAATATCCATGCACAACCTTTGAATGCTATGATTATAAGAGAAACACAAATCTTTTCGAAATACAATTACATGCATGTATTTCTTGCTTTTATAATCAGCACCATGATCTTAATACTAATTCTATATTTTTCTTCTATTAATGACATCATACTAGTTGTTAGCTAAACTACGCTTACTTTAATAAGCTCCATCAAATTCTTCACTGAGATAAATATTAAAAGCTCATCAATAATATTAACCAATATAAGAATGAAAATGGAAACACAACTTTGCAAGATGGTGATCATGAGGTTCTCTGAACCATAGGATAATACTCTTTATTACCTTCTTAAACATAACTTCTTTTCAATCAATACTCGCACGAGTATAGAATATGGTGAAAACTATAACATTTGATAGAAATGAGAAAAAGGTAAGGCTAGTGAAGTACTTAGCCTTAAAAAGCTAAACATAAATCCACAAAGAGGAAACATGATTATAGGTGATAAGTGAATAGTAGAGATTTGCTAGCATAATGTCAGTGTTGGACTAGGATAATCAATCCTAGGTTTAGAACCTCTTTTGATCTTGACAAAGTAGATTGATCATCACTAATATTTCAAATAAGTGTTGTTTTTGCAGAATTGAATCAATCTCTCAAGAAGAATTGAAGACGTTGAAGA